>JAQGAK010001319.1:0-35326 GCA_034696945.1 Lipothrix lubbocki | reverse complement strand
CGGCGTGAGACTCTCCATCGCTAGACCACTGCCACTCAGTTATCTGGAGAGACAACTGAGCTGGCTATTACCTGACAGTGGTGTCTCTAAAACAAATAGGTGAACAAATGGAGCCATGTATCAGGATCATTATTTGTTTTCCAAGCCACAGCGTACACCCGGCCCAAGTTGTTCTTTTAAAAACGACCTCACAATACGATGTCGTAAACCAATATCAAGCCTCATTCAGTTCATTCCATGCTTTCAGCTGCGTCTAATTTACATCATCATAAGAATGTATATACTTGAAAAGAGTGTCTGTACTGGCACAAAATTATGTATTTACTCAACGAAGGATTTTATATTATTTTATTTTATATTTATGCTGAAATGCAGTTCATACATGCTGGAATACGAGGTAGAAATTCAAGCACGAGGCGTTGAGAAGATGAGAGCGTACTTGAAACATGTATTGATAAAGCTCATTCGAATTCATTACAGTCAAATATCATAAGAATTTGGGATATACATTGCACTATCGTATTAAAAATTAAAACGAGCGTATGTATTTGTTCGCAACGAAAAGTGGCAAGAGTATAGTAATGCAAGTAATTCTTGCTAGGTTTGTGGTTTGAGTGTATTCTGACAAGTCTCATCTCTGCTAGTGGCAATTTAAAATCCTTGGACGATCGAGGATGTAACTAGAAATTAATGCCAAGTTCCGAACATGCTTTAAGACTACCTTAGCCGGAGTTTTGATTCGTGTGAAGGCAAGACCCAAATTCATTGCTGATTTACTGATTGAGTTATTACACCGCTCTTGGGAGAAAGAAAAAGCTTACAGGTTGTAATAGTAATTTGGTGAATGGATGAATTATACTTACAAATACTTGTACGCAAAGCATTAATATACACAGTGTGTATACGATGTAGCATATGTGCACAACTTGTAATTTATATGTTTTCATGATATATACATAATGCATTTGTATGGCTACACCTAGAGCAAAAATGAAATTGAGGGAGAAGTTGAAATTTTCGACGGGCTAATGTCAAACACGGAGCAACAAGTGAAAAGTTGATGGAATACACAATGTAATTCAACTTCCACTTCATTCTTACGCACATCCTCTCCAATATTAAGTGTAGTAAAGTAGTGGTAACACACAAGTTTACCAAGTTTATGACTTATTATATATATGTAGATGGGAACTAATTGTGCGTATGTGGCATATTCTCGTAGTTATGTAGTCCATTGCTCATTAGAAGAGAAACATCTTCATAAACGTACGCACTTTACAAGGTCGAATCAAAGACCTTTTGGGATGAGAGCAAAGTGCAAGAGAGTAATTTACCCCTGTGCAACCAACTACCAAATCAACTCCACAATTTTTGATTCATAATTGGTATTCTCGATTTTGTTTTTATTATGAAAACTAGAATGTGTAAGCTTAATGAAATGAAACTTCAACCTTCACCTCATTTTCGTTACACTTCGTCCACCTAAACTTATTCACACTTACTCAATATCCGGGTTCACAGCAGGAAACTCTTCACGCTCTGAGCTTCACATTTACAAACTGTTGAAAGCTAGACATTTTTCGGTATATGCTATCTAATCTTGTGTTACAGTTTAATTGCACCAAAAATAACTCATCGTTATGTAGCACTAAATCTAACTTTGTAAAACTACACATTATTCCAACCTACTGTATTTATACACGCAATAACCTTCATGAATCTATGAACTCAAGATACATTAATACTAATAATACATAAATAATACATAAAGAACACATTCGTTTAAAATGCACGCGTTTAAAGCTACTTGTGGCATTTAACTTTTGGAAGTAATCCATGTCCACGATTAACTTTTATTAATGACACACAGCACTACGAAGTTTTACTTCGGGCTATATTTTGTATGTTGAATTTACCGGTAGCATCGCGTGCGCGAGTGAAGCAACGTTACAATGTAAAGGTCTGGTGAGCAGTTCAAACAAAAAGCTACACAATAAATTTAATGACTGGAACATTTGGTAACAGATGAATCGAGAATGTGTCATAATTTTTGCATTAGAAGTCCATTAGACACACTAACAATACTCGACTTTTTGTATACACAAGTGTGTGTGTATGTATATCGTGCAGGGTATATAGGCGTTGGAATTGTCCGTTCCAAGATCGATTTGAGTACTGTATGAAGACAGTCAAGGATACAGTACAAAACAATCAAGAGATAGTAAAACCGGAACGGGAAGTTTCGCTACGTCTACCACATGCACCCAGATGACAGGTGCCGGGGAAGTTGGACGCTCGCATATTTCCGGCCGGTGCCAACAAGCCAAAAATACCTGTGCTCTACACCAATTATCTGAGTAACTATCCACAATAGTGTATGTATGTATATCGGAAGAGGAACAAAGTGGGAAAAACATTTTTTTCTCTGTCAGACAGAAACCGCGCGATTCTAAACAACCACAAAAAATCCATAAACTGTTGTCTAATGTGACTGAAACTACTACATAGTCGAAATTCCTTGACTGCCGACCCTTTCCCGTATCTTGTATATGTGCATTGAAGCATATTCCAAGCAACAGTTTAGTACAATTTCTGAAACATAAATTGTGTAAATTCGGCTGCCTCCGTTTAGTCAATTCTCATGCGTAGGTTTAGTAAATTCTGATGCATACATTTTGTAAATTCTGGTGCATACGTTTTGTAAATTCTAATGCATAGGTTTAGTAAATTTTAATGCATAAGTTGAGTAAATTCAGTTGAGCTTGTGAGGCATCAGTGGAGTAAATTCAGAGCCATCGTTTCCCACGTATTATTGTGCCCGCATAGATGACTGGAAAAGAACATGAAAATCTAATTTATTTCGTTATTTCTCTCCGTCTGACTATCTGTACATGCGTGTGTATGTGTTTGTGTGATTGTGCTTGTGAGTGAGGATGTAAAAATTTCTGACATTTTATTGTTCATTGGATTTTAGTGAGTAGAATGGGACTTTACTGCCATTTAATGCATAGCTATGGGTAGAGTAATGATGATGAGCATCTCTACAGAGTAGAATAGCATTGGACGACGGAGAGGAACAAGTTGGGATTTGTGGGATGTGAACAAGCAGCATCATCATGTGTGGCAGACCGCTTATTAATGCAAATGACACGAAGGAATGACAAAGTGACGTGTTTATCGAGACCCAGTAGACAACCTGCTGTAGATAAGAATCGTTTATTCGTTAGTTTTGTGCCAGTCCTCTTATAATTTCCGCCTATACAACTCCCCCATATTACACCTGCTACTTCTTATTCGTGTTGGTTAACAACAGCCTACAGGCCTTCAACTATGGGAAGACAAAATACATGAGGGTAGTGTTATTTTGGGGTTGCTTTACACTTTGTAATGTATAGATACTACTCTCACATTCTCTTGCATTCTTATTATGCATGAGCACAGAGTTCTATTCACTTTACTCGCGTATACTTGTTATTCCTGTACACTTTAGATTTTCTATTTCTAATTATGTCTACAGATACTTCATATTCACATACACACACATTCCTATACTGACAACGTATGTAATACCTACGTGTTATTTATATATGCAAGTGTCATTTGTACTATATACCTGTTATTCTTACCCACAAGACCCACAAGCTTAATATAAACCCGTACCAAAGTACATACGGGTGGGTTCTTAATAGTCGAGGATTACAACCAAGGTGAGTATATTGCTATACTTCTGAAGTTAGGTCATCATGTTACTGCCAAGCCCGGTTGAACATATTAAAAATGCATGCCATGTTGTGTGGCACACGCTTTACTTTAGCTTTAAAAGGATGTAGAAATTGAGGAAATGCGGCTGAAATGTAAAATTAACCAGTTGTTTTTCCTACGTCAATAATATTCTGCATGGCATAAAGTCCTAATACAACTTTTCCCATGTAGTGTAGTACAACGTCCATCGCTATACGTCATACCACTTTGGCTTTAAAATTTAAAACCCGTCCCGATTCCGTGAATTTAAATTCTTTATGTCTTTGCCTACGAAAACTACCAACAACGTGCTTGTGTGAATCTTCCGTATGGGCATAAACCGTAAACGGAACACGGATTTTGTAATAATTATTTGGGAAGTCTTAGTTATTTTTTTTAAATAATGTAACTAATTATGTTTCAATTACATGCGTTAGAATGATAAACTGTATGTAAACAGCTTGTTTTTCGATGTATACACATAATGTATGCGGACAATGACATATTATCGAAAAATTTCTGTCAACAAAAATGTTGACAACTTGGAAACTGTTGAACTCCATGTTTTATTGAATGAATCTTCCGCTGCAGTGAAGCTGGCTGTAATGCTTAAAGACTTGTAGTAATATTTGTTGAAATAATTAGAAGGAACTTTTTTGACCTCTGTGAGATATGCAAGTTTGGAGAAACCAATATAGATGAAACTCAAGATGCAGAAAATGATTGAAAGCCTTGCCATTAAAGTAAAAAATAAGGCATAAAACTGTCTCTGCATAGGATAAAAACTCATGAAAATCAAAGCTCAAAAGGCTAGTTTAAAGTATTTTTATTGAGAGAAACACATGCTCTACCTCTGATGGATTTAATGGCATTTAGACAAGGACTTATTGAGGACGAGCCAATAAAAATAATGTTTATGTTGAAGGAGACACAAAATCTTCATTGCGGGACATCCAGATAAGATCAAAAACCTGTTAAAAAATCCTTGCTTCCCTATTGTCCGCATTAGGTCTAAGTTTGTGAAAGAAAAAAAGGAGTCTGTCAGATAAGGATAATATTTATTCTCAACTTTGAAGGATTGTACAACAAATTCAAGCACGCCCAGAGTATGAACAATATCATTCCCTAGCTCAATTCTTTCCCTGCCTTTCAACTGCGGGATAGCAACATTCTAAGTGACAAGTTCAAGTATATGTTATTCCGATGATCCTAACAATTTCTCAGTTATAATTGTACATACTGGACAAGTGGATTTTTCAAAAGACATCCGCCTCAATATGATACACACACACACTTGGAAATACAATATTTTCCATGTTCTGCAAGGTACATACTAGAAATCTTCTTTTTGTGGTCACCTATTTCTGCCTTAAAAGGTGAATTTTTATTAACACCAAAAATGAAAAATTTTGCAGATGCTCAACGATTTTATACTTACGTATGTCGTCCCTTACAGGCAGGAAATACTTTGTTGGTTGGATACTTAAGTGAAATCAGTAAAAAAGATGAGTAAAATTCTCCTGTCATCCACACCTGAACATGGCAATTCTACTTCATGGCAAGGGCATTTCTAACACACTGAGTTTCTTCTACAATATATTGTTGACACATTTACAAAGTATCTGTACATGTACCAATAGTTTCGTTTCCTTGGATTTTCAGAAGTTGTATCAAGTGCTCTTTCTCCCACAGAAATGAAACATGTATAATGTACAAAATAATTTACTTGTTTGAATGTCTACACGTATCTTAATACAAGCGTTTTCTGTGTTTTATATATATCAATTTTATATATATCATGTACTTGCCTGACGCTGTGAACATTAAAAAATCAAGGATGATTATCTCACTTTAAATTCATTTTTGTTCATTTCTGTAATCTCTGCACCCTGAACGACCTTTCCATTGTCAAGCAATGTGAAGTATCAACGTAACTCAATATGGCTACGAAATTCTTTTGAAAAAGTGTTCATATCCAGCCAGTTCCAAAAATAGCGGCTCTGTACAAGGCAATTCAATGACTAGACTCCGAATTTCTGGAATAATAATTTCTATATACAGTGAAGTTACTCCTTTTCTTTTTTCAATAGCTTAAAAGGGATTAAAAGGAGGAAAAATTGAGAGCTGTCTACAATGTACAAAGGCCAGGATTTTTTTATGTTGTTGAATTTTACACCAGTCCGGAATGTAAGCACATTTAATACAAACACATACTGAAGGTAAAAATTATTGTAGATTTTCTCATTTTATGTGTACAGAATAGACATTTTGACCCACTTTGAGTTTTTTATTTCTCCGTTATCGTATCCTTTTTCAGAGTGATTTGGAAACGAGATTTCAGGTTTGATTTCAGAAGGTGTAATACCCTTCGATCTAGTGTGAGGACATAAATATAAGGTGGAAACATGATGAAGTTTTTACTCTGGGAAGGGTTTGTTATTTCTGTCATTATTGCCCACTTACTACTTGTAGTAACTATTTTATAAATATCTATTCTTAGGACATGCGTCAAAAGAAATTTCTTGAGGACAGTTTCGGATATCTCCATTATTGACACTCTTTCTCCACTTTGGGGACAAGATTATGTCTTTGGCAATTGTTGTAAAGGTGCGATAGAGATTGAGATATATGTGTTTGGTGCATATGTTCTTTCTTATAGCAAAATGGTCTCCAACACTTGATACCTTCATCTTGTCAAAGAATTTTATTCATCTATACATATAAGCATCCCACAGACTCTAAAATTGGCTTGAAATGCATTTTTTAGTAGATTTTTTATCCTAACTATGGGATTTATTTATCAGTCATACACACTGTAATTCAATACATGACTTCTTTACTTACAGTTTGTCCAAACGCCAAACTTTTTACGTTCATCCCTGGTAACTTTTACAATTCATTTCATCCAGCTTTCAAGTAATTTTTTTTTCAATTATATGATTTTCGGCGAGAAGATTTTTTAAATATTTTCGGTCGTCATTTTCTCGCTGTAATTGCCTTGCTTTAATTTGTCAATATAGTTTACTACCTGTTAAATTACGATGATATCGAAACACCACTATAAACACTAGCTGTCAAACAGAGCTAGCATGTTGGACGATGAAAGTAAAAGGAGAGACTGGTATCTGAGCCGTTAGCATTGATAATTATGTATACTAGTTGTCGTATTGTGAATATACTTTGAAAACATAAAATAATAATTACGCTGATAAATCGAATAGAATAATATACATTCGTGCTTACAAGAAAAAGATTAACTCCATGAGAGACAATTTACGTACGTAGTTCAGCTTTCTTATTGCTGTCGTCTAATTCTAGGAAGCGAAAAGTTGTCAATGAAAATTTTTTGTCCGTGGGAATTTCTGAATGAAAATGCGTTGAGACAAACGTCACTTTGAGAGTTACATATTTCCTACAATACTATCTTGGCGTGGTATGTAACATGATCGGAGTGATTTAAATACAAACCGATCCTTGACCTTAACTTTGAGAGAAACAGCCCATAGGAGGATGAACAGAGTAAGTTGGTGTTGATTCATTGTTCCACTTGCACGAACATTCCACTCGTATTCAGAGTATCGTTGTACCTGTTGTATGCATCAGAAGAGTGAGAGCTTCATACCTGCACAAAAATTAAGTTTCATTTCCCTGTCCGCCGTAACTAACATGAAGTAGTCAAGAAAGTGAAATGGGTCATCTTTATCTTTTGTTTGATTTTCCTCTTTCTTTCCTCTTAAGTTGGATATTTAATACAAAAAGTACCATAAAAAGTTCAGGTTAGCATGAATATTCTTTTATAAGCATGAATACCGAAAGGTGAGTTCATAAGTAGTAGTGTTTGGGGCAAAATCCGGGCTCTACTCCAGGAAAAACTCTGGAACATTCTATTGTATTGAAAATTAAAACAGAAAAGAAGGCATCAGGTGACAGGCAAGTTTTCAACAGCAATGTGCATATGTACAAGCCTGCAGTCCAAGCCATCAAATTGTGAGTCGATGCTTCTGAATGTATGTCATATGTAGTGTATTTAAGGAGCATTGTGAAGCATTGTTAGTTCCATTAATGCTATCACAGGAGCAGTTATGATGGCGATCTTTCTAAACTGAGAATACCCTTTTAACATAAACATCCCTGGATTTAGCAGCAGGATGAATGCATGCGCAACCAAGCATACTCGGGTTTGACAATAGCCGCTTTGTTTTTGTCTTCGGCACTTGGACGATGGCTTAAAGCATGAAAAGCTTCATATTATACTAGTAAAAGGTATTTGTCATGTATATTATATCATACTCTATTATTACTATAAGTAAGTACATAATCAGTTTAATGTACTAATGCAAGAATACTAGCTGGGGTGCTGGCATCCTATTCTAAATCAAAGAAAACTAGTTGGTTTTGTAAAAACATTACACTTATAATAATTCAATAAAATTGCATTTGTGTATAAAACTGAGTTGTAAGCAAGCAAAAAACAGAACCACCTTCCCTCCTTTCATTCTCTACTCACACACACAACTCTAAATTTTCCCTCCAAACGTCCATCCCTTCGTTTTTCTTGTAGAATGTTTGCTTTGTAGAGAGAATTCATTCTAATAAGTAAGTTGAAATGGTTTTTAATAATTATTGTAAGTTGAAATGAATACAAAAGAGAGAGAGACCGGACGAAAGTTTCACAAGATTGAGAAAACCGGATTTTTCATTTGCTTCTCACCTTATGTGAACTGAGTGCATAGTCCAAGTAATGTGCACAGGACATGACCATGACCTGGAGGACCGTTGGAAGAGTATAATAGGTCTAGTAGTTGCTTGTGTTTCATTTCCAAATATAATCTAAACTGACGCTTTTCCTAGCGAAAGGATTTTTTATGAAACTTTACGTGCCATTCAAAGGTTTGATGCGCCTAAAGTTTTCAGGTTTCGTTCCGACAGTCACACTATGGAAAGGATAACAGCATGGTAGAAATGTAAATTATTTTTATTCATGTCTACTTTAAAAGAGCGGTTTCAAAACATTTTTATTACCTACTCCTTACTGAATAGTTCCTGAGTAAATACTAACTCCTCTCTTCTCTGACCGTCTTAAACAAATACAAGTTTTTCTAAATACACATGTAAATACTATAATGCCCTCCTGGAATAAATTAACATAATCGGAGGTAATGAATTATCTGAGCTCGAATTCATTACAAGATTTAGTGTATGATTCAACTATATGAGCGCAAACATCCCAGAAAAAGTCATCCAACCAACTGGTTACAAACAATCATTTCAAAATCCATCTCGCTCAAACTTTCTCAGCCATGGCCCAACGAGAGATTTGTCAAGGGACAGAATTTCTAATGACGAATTTCCTTAAATATTTAGATGGTTACATTATCATAAAATGATACATAGAAGATATATGATTGTGTATATACTTGGTTAGGTAGTGGTATAAATTGTTAAATGGCAATGTAAAAGCTGTAGAAGTCATGAGAATGTAAAACAAATAATATCCAAATGTGAAGAAACAAGCCAGCGTTAAAACCGGCGGTGAATTTCTGAAGCAATGTGAATACACTTTAGTATAACTACTAACTACGAAAACACTATCAAGTCTGTCAGTGTGTGTGACTCTTACTGTTTACTTTCTGTCTTGGGAGTTGCAACTTGTGCAAAACTTGAGCATTTGGAAGAGGAGACAATAATAATAGGAGCATTTAGAGCGCCGCTGAAGGGCAGAATCAAAGGCGGCAGTTATTTACTTAGAATATTGAAGGTTTACGTAAGACATAAATATACATATACGTAATATATATGTAGATAAGAAAGTTGTAAATGTAGACGTAATTACAGAAATGTAGGCATATGAATTGCATTAAATCTGGATTTGCCCGAGGAGGAAATTGTAATACAAGATAGCCTTTGACATGACATCTCCGACTTAATACCCCCGGATTCATTTATTCTTGAGGGAAATCCGGAATGCTAATTTTAAAAAACACCATCGTCAAAGCATTAACAACACACTGTTCCTGCATTAGATAAGATAGCACCGGCGGTAAGGACCGGATAAATCCAGCACGCGTATGTGATAGAGAAACAAACTTTTAATAATGCTGAAGTCATAACAATGCATGAACAACGCCGCTGTACTTTCAAGTGTTCGTACTCAAGTCTTATACTACAAGCCACAAATTAAAGTCCATGAACGAAAGGCAAAAAATACAAACTAATGTAGACATACTTATCTGATGACAATTTACCAAGCTTACTCTACCATGTAGAATATATTTTTACTCGCACCCAACAACGCCAGAAAATTGCAGTTTCGTCCAAATGGTAATAATTAAATCGACAAGCTGGAAAACTGTTGTAATCTCTTTAAATGTTTGTCGAAACTTTAAACATTGGGAAGTAAACTTTATCCATCCATCCATGGTTTTAAGCTTGCCTCAACCTAAATACACCTACACAAAGTCATGCACAAGCTGATGTGTACGAATATACATATGTACGTACAAAGTTATAGCTACATACATATGCACATCAGAGTTGTATGGGACTGGAGAATAATTTAGTAATGAGTGATGTTTGAGGGTATGCGCATTGCACTTATATACATATCTACAAATTTAATATTTTCGTACTCCAGCTCATATGTATCGTGACTAAGCGACTGGAGATGTGTACAAGAGACAATGTATTCATAGTGAGCGGATGTCTAGGGCACCTGTTTCTCCTCTACATCTGCCATGTAAAATTTTCAACGGATTTTCATTCTGGGACACATGTGCTGATGTTTATCCTTTAATATATCCTCCGTCCGTCCGCGACTCCCTGACTTCACAGATCGTAAGTGACTGCACCCAATCCTACTGTTTTGGCCCAGGCAATCTTCACACTACTGCTGAATACTACCATCTGAAAATATGTAAATACACAAATGTGTATCCTTACCGAATTTTCCATTCACCTTCTGGCAGTCAGAATTCGTTACTACAATTATACATACATATAGCCTGCTACTTGGACTTAGAATACAGCTGTACCTATAAGCATATTGTCCAAGTAGTTAGGAGTGTTGGAACAATATTAACAAATGTACAGTATCGTAAGTATCGACTTGGAAAGAAAAGTCTGAAGTCAAACGTAATAACTAAGTACGCTGTTTAAAATACTTTGAAACCACGCCCCAACCTTATGGTATTTTGCCGACCCTCTATACAATGCATAGACTGCAAGTGTTCATGAATATGTACTTGGAATTGTTTCAATTTATTACATACAGCATTCTTACTAGCTATACACCATCTTCCACAAACGTAACAACACCATTCTGCAAACTCAAAACAATCGTGAGTGATCTGTCTCTACTTCTCCCTGAATACCGTGCAAACAAAAATAGAGATGTAGTTTATGTGTAACAACTGAAGCCAGCAGCAGTGCATGAATGTTATGTACTTAGATAGGTAGGTAAGTATCATATGTATGTGTGCCTCACTGGGGTATTATGAGTATTTTGATACCACACACTCGTAGTACTCGCTGTGAAACAAAGATTTGGGTGAATGACAGTTTACAAGAGGAACATACACATCTAATCTACAAATTATAACCTGTATGTAAAGTACCCCCTCACATAGACAAGTCCTCAATAGTATTTGAAGAAACCATAAAAATCTTGTTCAGCATTCCGTCAAACATAATGTGCAAGAGGCAGGACGGCACACGAGCAAGCACTGCTAAGACTGACATGTTACGGTTAAACTTGTGCTGGTCCTGAACATTACAGCTGTTATGCATTAAATTAGAAGAATTACTTCCAAGTAATTGCATCTCCATCTAGTAAAGTTTATTTCATGTTTTCATGGTTCCTTTAATGTCAATGATTCGAGAATGACATCTCATTTTAAATCACCTTCACCCTCATAAAAGTTTTCAAAATGGTCATGTTGCAAGTTTTATAATTGAGAGTTTAACCTATTTATAATTATTTTAGGAAATCAGGTCTAATTTACATCAGGTTGAAATTCTCCCGAGGCACAATCTTTATTCTACATGAACCTGCTAGGTGACCGGCACACGGCATGAAAAGAATGAGAAGATAAAAATTTTACGAGCTCGTCAAACCAACTTGTGTATTGTAGTACTATAAAGGGGGATACAATTAATTCTTTAAAGTTCGCGAAGAGATTTCGAGGATTGACAAATGACAGATCAGATATTAGAATGTTGTGTTTCGGTTATCGTTTCTATCCCTTCAGAGCCTACAGAATTTCATTTCTTTTCTGCTACATACTTAAGTTACTTGCGTTTAGAAGAATCTGTGTCAGAATGATTCTTCTATGTCAACTTCCCACGCATACCTGCTGCTATTGACTGTTCGCCTCCGGATATAAACAAATGTTTATAACCTGTCAGATCGATACGTACGTCTTCTATTGTTATTTTTGTTCCTTGTTCTTCCAAGATTCTTTGCTCCGGAATGTGCAAGCGAAAGAATTCCATTCATTTCTCATACGAGTAACCTTTACTATCAGAACTTCATATCTTTCAACTTGCAATAATACTTATCATTATTGGAGGTGTATAGTCGTAAGTGCGAGCGAATATCCCAAAGCTCCAGCGTGTCTATCTCAAATATTTAATAAAGCGGAAAAATCTGAGTAATCCTGTTACATTGCCTCATATACAACAGAAGCAACATCGTATACAGCAAACAAGACTTAACACAAAATAGCTGGAGCTATACAATAATTCTGAGCAGTTTTCCATCGAATCACAAAACCAAAGGTTATATACCATCACGATCGCAAATGCCGAGGAGTAAATCTTATATAATTTGTAATACTTTACTGTAAACATTCTTTGTGACATTCAAGGACAAATATTTTACGTTGACCAGAATACCGTATTCTTTTCCATAGATTTCCAATCCCTCTAACCTGTAAACACTTGCAACACTTAACAATAAGATGGTTAGCTACGTACTTTACAAAACAATTATTGTACACCGCAACCACACAATGTCTACCGTTATAAGTTCCATGTACAGGTATTTTAGTGAATGCTGGCGGTCGACACAATATGAAACTTTACGAAGTATACTACATCAACGATAAAATGTCCATGATACCGCTAGTTCATGAGATTCAATATCTACCACAATTTATTATTTCCCCCAAAAATGTCTTATTATATCTTCAGGAAATGTCACCGTAAAAATTCGAATACTACTTTTATACTTACACTATTGCGGCAAAGTTTATCGTTGTGTCACAAAAAAGATTTTTGTTCTACAAAAATAGTACCGTAAATATGTCATAGGGGTTATGTTACAGAAGGAAATATAAATAAGAACGTAATAAATAACATTGGAAAATGTGAGAGCATTTTAAAATCGTATGCATTCGGACTAAGCCAAATTTGATCGGGTCAGATCCTTTCAAGGCCGAAAAGATTGCGTTGTTTAAAGTTTGTATGACGGCTCCACTTTTATACCATCACGTACAAGTGTATGCACTTTAGTGAAATAGAATTTCATTGAAACATGAGTAGGAGCTCGTGATGCTTAAGTCAAGTATCGTTTACAAGTAAGTTAAGCAACGCTGTTGTAACCTAAAATTTTGAATGAGTGTAAAACGAAACGAATTGTAATTATAAATAATGGTGAGCAAGTGTTGAGTTGATTTGAAAGATGGGCAACTGAAAATACCATAACATGGCTCACAGTGGCTACCGTGTGGATACTTTATGTTCAGCGTATTTCATCTTTTGAGTAATGATAGCTGCAGGGATGCAAGTCCCTTAAGTCTGTCGAGTCCTTAAAAGTTTCTTACATACCTATGTTGTTCAGTTTCTCTGTGTTTCTTGGCTGTATACAACTACCACGAAACTGTAAGAAACGACAAATGACTAAACGTGGCGTTGTAATTATGTTCGACACACATCAGTCAATTTTCGTTTTTAGATTTAGAATGAGCACTGGTTTTTGTATTTACTTGAAAAGGGTGCTTTGGCGGCGGCTTCAGTTGCTTTAAATATTTTCGTTCAATATTTTCGTCTCAAGTTCTTCCTACAACATTACACACAACTATTAGTAGGAACAAATGACACTGACAACATTGACAACTGAACTTGAATTGACTTGAACACTATTTTATTTTTTCATCGAGTGCCACACTGCTTCATGTGGGCCTGAAATTTTATACAGGATGTCAACTCAAAGTACAAATGGACTTAAGACCAGAACCCAAATCTTCAGGTTTAAGTATACGATCCTAAATATGTAATGGTTAAGTAAAATAGGCAGAATCCCCTGCAGTCTCTAAACCCTCTTATGTTTTTCCAATAAACCCTATCCTATTCATGGAAATGAGACATACAGCGAAAAGACGCCAGCATTCATCACATAATCACAGCTGAACAACTGAGTAACACAAATGAGAGGTTGCACAAGTGTTAAGTATATACACATCATCACACTTAAGTTTGAAAAACAGATCAAATTGAGGAAAAAAATTATTTCAGGTGTTGACAGAATGGAAAGTACACATCTTGCGCTTATTATTAGCATTTCAAGAAGGGAAATCCTCTGTATACTGAATTTGAATAAAAAGCGAAAGCCATTATGATCAATTCAATGTAGTTGTCATACAAATACTTTCCAAATCAACTTTGACCCGCTCATTTAATCCAGAAGAGTTTTCAATATTCTACTACGCAGTTATTCCTCCAACAAATTATTGTTATAAGTGGTGGCTACTCATGATCATTTGGACTTTTTCGATATCCCGTTTTTTCTTATTATTGTGCCGATAAACATCTCTTTTGCCAGAGCAGTCTATAATAACCTTTGCCACCGAATGTTGATTTCACTTCTGTATACTTCATACTGTAATTGAAAACAGCGATTGTCCTCGATGACGAAGATGTGCTGAATGGGATTTATATTTTATTGTCTATGCATTATTATATTATTTTAATGAATGGCATTTCCGTCAAGTGCATAACTATGTATATCCCAATTCCCAATATCAACTATAACAAAGTTAAATTATTCTAAAACGTTTATGTAAAACCTAGGTTTTATCTTAAATAATCAAATTGATTACAACGCAAACGCTTTTGGCTTGCACAATTTTTTAAATTTATGCATTCCCAATATTCTGTCGTCAGACTCAGACAAAGAGGGTTGAACGTCGTAGCAAAACCACACCATTAGTTTACTATTATAATTTGAAATATGTTTAAAATTATTTTTTTATCCACTCTGTGATCGTCCTTCGTTCCTACCTTTTCAGAAACTTTGAGATCTCTATGGGTAACTCCACGCCATTGACAGCTTCTAACACGTGTGAAAAAATTAGAACTTCTTTGCTTATCGAATATGAATCCTATAAAACACTGATACTACAAAAGTACACTAACTGCACCATCGCCAACACGAGGAACTCACGTCAATATCACCACACATCTCATCCAGAATATATTCCAAAATTTCTTGGAAACAAATAGAACAGGTATACAGTAATAGGGAACATCAAGGTCTACGAGACTCCAGAATCTATAAAATCCAATAACAATAACAGTTGCAAAAAACTATGGTTCTGATATGATCATTTGAGATATTGGAATTTCAACATAAAGTCCCACATCACAATCTACAACCGATACGGAATTGTGTTGATCAAATCCACAGACAATCTTGAATAAGTTTTTGTTCATATATGGCATTTTAGCACCCTCAAAATAATACATACAACATGAGCAACAGCGCAAGTAAATACAGTATTTACTTTAATAAAAATAAATACACCTTATAGTCTCATCTCTCCTTTCAATTAATTTGAACATATTTAAGGCAAAGTTTTCATACCCACTTGTTTTGTTATTGTTTAAAACTTTACTTCTTTTAAATTGTTAAAAGCATAAATATATGGCTCTAAAATGGATTACTTTGCTATAGGAAGAAGACCTTTTCTTACTTTTATTTACCTTTGCCACGCTGTAGAGCTTGTTCGTCAATTAAAATATTTTCTCTCACATCTCATTTCATAATGCAATGATTACTAAATTAGTAATACTAATGAAGTTATGGGTAAAAAGGAGCTGCGGAAATGGGTGATGAGTCAAATCATTATGACCACTTTCCACTTATTCATGCATTTAAATATGTAATAATAAATTAAATAAATAATATATTTATCTTATTTTTTGTATTTTTTTTAATAATGTTTTTATCGTTTTAGTATGAATATCTTAATTACTCTATTATGATTATTATTTTAAATAAACAAAATAATATCACTAAATAAGGCATACACATGAGACTGAGACCAAACTCATCGCAAGAATATTAAAGTACTTTTGGCGTTGTCTAGCGCAACAAAGATGAACTATGAGGACTGAACGTACGTGGAAGTTTCAACGAAGGAGATGCACTGTCAAAATTTGTATTGTGACTATGTTACTTGCTTATTTACCATTGAGTTGAACGGGAAATACTCACGTATCGGCCTATTGCATAGCTTAAATACTCTTCAATATTCTCGTGAACCCAGCCGGTGAGTTGTATAGACCGTGTGGTGGATAAAGGAGGATCCTAAAAAACCTGTGTCTGAGAGATTGACACGTAAGAGCAAGTGTTTATATAGTAGCATTTTTGCTCTGGAGTTAGACGGTAAATCAGTAATTTGGAGTTGTAACTTTTGCCGAATTTCTGGGCGAAATAGAGGAATTATCCTGTCAATTCCCATACTTATTTAAAATCACTTGACCTGTCACGTCAGTACACTGACCCAGTAATAAAATGGCAACTGTCGGGAACGTGGTTCAGAAATTCCTTGCAGAATATGGAAATCAGACACCCAAGAAGCTGAAAATCGTGGACGCTTACCTAGTTTACATTCTTCTTACCGGAATTGTCCAATTTGCGTATTGTTGCCTTGTCGGAACTTTCCCTTTCAACTCATTCCTGTCCGGGTTCATTTCATCCGTCGGATCTTTTGTATTAGCCGGTGAGGATTGATGGCAATGTTTTTGCTATTTTTGAATTCTTTAAAAAATTAACCGCAATATTTCATCAAGCATGGGGTGTAGAAGTATGAAAAATTGTTATAATGAGATATGATGATGAAGTGTTAAAGTGCTAAACATGCTATCTTGTCACCTTCAATGCAATTATTAGTCTTTAGATAATGGGATGGAGATAATTTGCTGGGTATTAATGAGCGTGTGTTTTGTTTTTACAGTTTGCCTCCGTATTCAAGTTAATCCAGAAAACAAAAGCCTATTCCTGGGGATAAGTCAAGAGCGGGCGTTTGCGGACTTCATCTTCGCACATCTCCTGTTACATTTGGTCGTAATGAATTTCTTGGGTTAGAGGAGCTATTACGAAGATAGAAGAACTATATGTTGAAGATGCCGCGATGAAACCAAGCCAATCTGTTTGTATCATTCAGTCATTTAATTCACCTTCATCAACTTATTGTTATAACTTATTAGTTTCTGTAAATTTTTCAAGGCAATGATTTATTGTGTCGGAATTCCGGTTAATTTGTTAAATCTTGATTAACATTAAGACATAAACTTTGTTTATATAACAAATGCTGTCAATCTCACTCAGTTGTATACTATGTAATTTCCGCACTTCACAATTTTCTATTCAACACGATAGATTTTCTGTCTTAAATATTAGTAGCAATAATTGGTCGATCATTCCACGTGTACGCATAAATGCAATAGTATAGGTTCTATTATTGGTAACTTACAAACGACAATAATTTATTAAAATAGGTGTTAACCATGACCAGCACAAAACAATAACAAGTATAGAATTTTAATTAAATACATGGAACATTAAGTTATGAAGTCACATAATCCGATCGGCGTCTCCATCCAGCTCATGGCTGTCATCATCATCACTGTGAATTGGTGAGACTCGAACGTTCTGGTACCATCTGTTTGTTAAGTCTGTCATTTGATTTTGACAGTCTTTTAGCTCCTGCAAAATGTTTAAATAATTTTAAATCAGGGATGCATTTACAGGTTAAACAATTCAAGAATCCAATCATAATTACAAAGCTTCTTTTACCTGCTGAGTAAATCGACGTGTGAAAAATGGCCGGAAATATTTCATATCCATTTTTACGAACCCATTTTGCTTAGCAAGTCCAGAATCGAATTCCTCTTCTGTAAGCTCTGACAAATGTTCCGAGTCGATTGTTTGGCCCTAAAAAAGATCTCAATGTAAAATCATTCTGAAATAATATTGTATCATAAAGTCATGGCTTTACCATTTCTTTAGTTTTGCTCAATGTGATTTCTTTGCTTCTTCTCCTATAACGGTTCCTCTGCCTCATTCTGGAGGACCTTCGACTATTTCCCTGTACGTACTGCAATATATGTCAAGGCATTAAATCAACGGGTTATGATGAAGATGATCAATTTACAATAGTACTATCAATTTACCTTAGCATTATTGTAAAAATAAATACACTTACACGAACTATCGGCATTGTGAGACCACCAAAGACTAGAGTTGTGAACAATATAATAATTAACGTTGTTGTTATGATCACTTGACGAGTTTCCTTTTCGAATTCTAAATGCAGGGATAGTGCATAGGCAATAGCACCCCGAAGCCCACTAAACCACATAACAAACATCATTTTGTTTGTTATCTGATGAGCACGAAATTTATTGACCAGATTCCCAAGTGGGAATATATTTAGTGCTCTTCCGGCGAGACAGAGAAAGATACTCCATATCACAAGGGAAATTTCGATACGATGGTGGAAACTGAAGATCGCCAACCCGAGATAGGCAAAGACGCACGTTTCTAAAAATATTATAAATATTTCACGTTATAATGCAAGCCAACAAACCGTGCACAGCAAGAATGAACATGAGTATTTGTATCAAGAATATACAAGGGTATCACAGTCAACATTTACCTGCAATGAAGGCCAAGGTTCTCATAGTTTGTTGCATTGTTATCTGGGTAACTGGTGAAAGGTTGAAATGGGTATAATGTGACATCACAATGCCGCAAAATAGAATTGCCATTATGCCTAAAACATTTTAAAATTCTTCGTTGAGCATGTACTCCTTGTTATTAAATTTTTGCTGCAACAGTTAAACTGCATCCGGCTTAACATTTGTCACACCTGATAGATGCATTCCCTCTGCGAGTGTGTATGGGCCGTAAGTAAAAATTAACATCATTCCGAACTCCAGGGAGGGATTTTTCCTTAAGTCGATGTGTTTCAAAAGAAGTGCACTTGTGAGAGCAAACAACACTCCAATACCGGCGGATGCGAAAAACATCAAACAGAAATTGTTGATTCCTTGTAACACAGTGTTGGACGATTCGGGATCTTTGTAATTATTCAATTGCAATACAGTTCTGAAATATTTTAAAACAAAAATTAAATAAGCTTTTTCCTTCACCGATGCTTATATATGTACATATTATGTACAACATTATTTTGCAGAAAATAAAAAATGTTTCGTACGAGGTCAGCACAATGGATACAGCATCGTTGAGAATACTCTCTCCGAAAACCAACATGTTAAGTACAGGATCAACATCTAGAGCATTGAAGATAGCGAGTGTAGCTACAGGATCAACAGCGGATATTAACGATCCGAATGCGAAACTCTCCTCGAAGTCCAGCTTATATACTATGTCGGCCTGTAATATCATTTCAAAATATAGTCAGAATTACCACGATGTACCCTCTTATCTAACAATAAATTATAAATGTTATTAAAATTAACTAAAAATCTTGCGAATCAGGAATTCATCTCACTAATCGCTCATTTTCCTTCTTCATTTAATTAAATTATAAAAGTTTCATACCAGCCCGAGTAAGTACACTCCTCCGCCAATCACCAGTGCGTTGATGAATGTACCAAAGATAGCGAATACACATATTGATCCTATGTTTTGGAAAAAATTTCCCTACAAAATAAAAAAATTCGCAGTTATTTCTAATTCAGTATAAAATGTTAAATTACAGGTGTCCCTCATAAACCCGAATCAATATTACCTTGTGCAAATTATAGCCCGATTCAAATATAATTGGAGGGAGTAATACAAGGAAGAAAGCAGTCGGAGATAAGGCTTCTTCTTTCTAGAAATTGAAAAACCGAAACATCATTAATCACCACCATTGCAAAAGTATACTCGCTTTTATTCCACTCCAATTCCGCTCACTAACCTGCCAATTTCCAAAGTAAGAATTTGACATTAACTTCAAGAACAGTCCGATCAAAGCACCTGAAACGAGGGAAGCAATCCTTGACATATTGCAATTTAGATTTAACTCTATTGATCATGCGTTCGCATCATCATTGTAACGATCAAATCATTAAAAATTTAAAACAGTAGTGGGATATGGATGAACTGACCCAAAAATATAACCACAATACTCTCAGGTAAATACTGAATTTCTGTCTGGATCATCACATGAATGAACAGGATGCACAAGCCTGCAATCATTAAAATCAAATAGGTCAGGTATTTAAAAATGTGTACAGTATTAATCGTTCCACATAATTTCTGTCATACATCAAAACAATATGTAAACATTGCGTAAAATCCTGGCATACATAGTTCAAATGATATCATCATGCCTTATGACATGAACCATACCTAAAACACACAGTACAAAAAATATAGCCATGGAGCTGTGCTTCTCCTCTTCCGCAGCTCCCTTCGCGGGTAGGACACCCAGGTCGGGTGTCGGAGTTGTACTGGCATCGTTGAGCTTCACTGTCGATGCATTAGCGCTGCAATTAAATGAACAAAAATTAATAATTATTTATGCTTATTTTATTACACACATGCATTATTTTCTTACATTTAAAACAATAGCTCAGTTACATAAATGCAATTTAGAAGTATTATTTTATTAAATGCAAAATGTAATGTAATTAAAAAGAAAATATTCTCCAAATAAAGAATAATTATTAAACGAAAGGTGAAAGACAATGTCGATTTAAAAGAAAAGGTATGTAAATCAAAGAGCATTTAAATTCGCAACTATTTAAATAAAAAACATTATTCACGCAGAAACATCCAAAAGACGTAATTAGTCCAAAACATTATTAAATCCAAGCGAAATTAAATTGAATTAAACCCGCAGAATAATAATGACGATCATCAATTAAGATGCATCATAACAATGCAAGATCTCATAAAAAGATGACAAAACGTTTTCTTTTCGAATTTTCTCCATGCGGGATTGCGAAGTGAAAGTGAGCGACTTGCGAACGCACACGCAATGTTATACTATACGCTTATTTGCATGGGGGAAAGAAAAAGTAAAAATTTTACCTTACAATTGGTGACCCAGTGGATGACACCACCACCGGACTAACTTTACTCCCGTTTAGGACACTATTCACGGTTTTATTGTCTGCACTTAAATCCTCACTGCTATTACAACCGCTCTGACTGACGAATAAAATAAAAATTATTACAACTGGAGAAACTTTCACAACTTCCATATTCACATTTTGGTTCGACTTTCCCGGCAACTACATACAGATAGTCCATTCATGAATCCTACGAGATGCATTTCACTCGATTTCACTCTGTATAATTCTGTATATTATAGATTTACTACAAGGCTTTTTAGTAAACTTCACGTGATAAAAAGTTGGCAACCATTCCTTCCTGTTGTGGGATTGGAATCATTTCGCCAAGTCAAGTCAAATCAAAATAAACTTTATTATTACAAACTCTATCGTATAGTTTGTATCTAATCTAATAGTATAGTTTCCATTTAATTCCCCTTTAAACCCTAATTTCTGTGGAATATTCATTTGTTTTATATATCGTTTTTTGCATTATACATTATTTTGTATATACAATACATAGTAGATTGTAGATGTAACATTTATTAACATTCTATTTTCATTCTTCCCCTGCCCATAAATTCCCTACAATAAATACACATACACGTTTATTTACATTGTACACGCTAAGTTGAGAGATGAACATTTATAGAATCTCTTTGTAAACAGAATTAATCATTTTAATTGTCAGCGGAGCCTGCTTGTAATTATTCATTGCTGAGTTTAATAGTCACTTTTTCCTGCAAACGTGATGTAACTTTACACATATGTTGGTATGTATATATGAATTTATTTATTTTTACTAACATTAAGCAGAAAGGCACAAACAGTTATATACGTTGTATATATATATATATGGTCATTCTATTCATATATTTATTATACTTGGCTGCGGTATTATTTCCTTGTCAGCAGATCCTTTGTCTGGAATCCTCTGTAAGTATTTTTCGAACTTAATTATTATATTATAATCCACAGGTTATCAACCTACTTTGTGGATTTTAAAGTATTACTGTATGGATATTTTTTCTGTATTATACGTAAATGGGCTCGCGTAATGGGACTAAATTTTTAAAATGTAGTTTCGTAACCTAAGAATGAATGCAAATGTTGGGTCTAAAGATTGATTTGATTCTTTTAGAGCAACAGCGGTCAGTAAAAGCGTCAACATGAAAAATTCTAGGAGCAACTTTTGCAATCCTCCAGCGAGGCTCTAAATTTGGACTGCAGGGATTTCGGGGAAGTGTAATTTATTGGATCCATTATGAACGAAACCGGGGCAAAGAAAGTCATGAAAGATAATTTGGATGTTGCTGCACAGCATTGTTCTAGTGCCGTAGATAACATTCAGGTCAGCTATGAAAAGCAAAAAAGCTATATATGAATTTGTACTTGTCATACTTTTATTTGTGAATTTATTTACAAGGAATTTGCAAAGAAAAAATTTATGTATTTGACTAACAAAAAAATTGTTGATAGAAAAAAATAAATTATTGGTATTCTTGATGAATATGTTAATTGTGACATTGTAGGCCTGGTCCACTTTGGTTCTACAGTCAATTCATAATAAACTTAATACTTGGTACGAAGCTGGAGTGATCGGGATAGAGAATCTTGACCTGAATGGAAAATTGGGACAAGTTTGGTTCCGGGTTGGAGACAAGTGCCACGACGCTCTTGAATTCCTCCGATCTCAAGGCATACATGTGAAAATAGTGTCATACGTTTCAAATATTCGGTCACTTTTGCGCCACGAAGGTTTTTTACATCTTTGTTCATTTACGCAATTTCATTTTTTTATTTAATGGATGGTCGTTTGCTTGGGTAACTTTTAACTTAATAATGGGATGTTATGAGAGCTACGGACTTTGTAACTTGCATGGTTGTGGGTCATTAGACTTAATGTTAATATTATTTATTAACCGGGAAAGGCGCTTAAAGTGATTGCTGTGGGTAAAATCAGTTTTATCTAATGAAAGGTGTTATTTTTCAGTGTCATCACAAGCAATTTACTTTGGAGTGGCTGGACTTGTCACGGGCAGCGTGATCGGGTTGTGTATAGGATACTCTGTGAAGAAGAATAATTCTAGTCAAGTGTTTTCAACTTCCTTCTCTAATTCACTTATGCGAGCCATCCTTACCACTAATACAACCAGGAGAATCGATGTACGTTCTTGGGTTTTTACCAATGGTGGCATAATTTTGTATTTAATCCATAATTATATAATATTGTATTATGACATTATCAATTTACAGGGTATAACGATAGCCACTACAACAGTTCCTAATCCATTACATCCCGATAACCTTCTAATTCAAGTCAAAGCTATGTCGGTGGATAATATAGATGTCAAAATTGCTTGTGGTTACAAGAATGTTTACCGGTATCAACTCGGATTGGCTACGGTACGTTTTTATTGAATATGGATAGTATCTGTCATCTTTGAAAGTGGTCTTGAGGTGAATTTGTTTGGTATAGATTCGCACACCGTTTGTCCTGGGACGAGAATGCTCCGGCGTGGTGGTAGATGTAGGTCACCAAGTTTGTAATTTCGAAATCAATGATCGTGTTTGGCTCTGTCTACCCATTTGGGCGTCTCGTGGTGTCATGTCCGAGTATATAGTCGTCCCAGAAAAATATGTGGGACATAAACCAAAAAATATTACCTTCGAAGGCGCAGCCACTATCCCTTATGCAGCTCTGGTGCTTTGGAGAAACGTAATACAAGAAGCAAAGCTTGATTCCAACAATACAAGAAACAAAAGGTAAATGATCATGGTCAAACCTCAGCATTAGTTCGAGAGTTTAAGTATTCATACGTTCATTTGGTTGGTTATTTGAAGTTCACACTTTATAATTTTTGCAGAATATTAATACATTTGGGATCAGTAAGCAAAAACGATGGAGTTGGGCTGCTTGCCACGCAGGTTTTAAAATCTTGGGGTGCTAGAGTTACGATATCCACAACTGAACACGTGGAAGATAATTTCCCCACGGGATATGGAGTAGCTCAATTAACTTTTCTCCACTCTCTCAAGCATCTTGGAGCTGAAAGTCATCTTATACTTCCAAATGATAAAAGTCTTTTACTGAATGTCGCTCAGAGGTAGGTGTAACTTCAAAATATAATTTATCTATACGAGCGCTGCTGAAATAAAGTTGAAATAATGTCGTATTGTTGATGGTTTTGTAGGATATTCGACGTGGTAATCAACACCGACTGTGGAGATATCACCCCGCATCTGGCATGCTTTTGTAAAGATCCATCCAAGGCTCAAGTATTAGAAACTTTTCCCCCTGAATTTAGCAACACTCCAGCGACTATTTTTCACTCATTGGTGGGATTTTTATTTACTAAACAGGTAGGTTTCCACTAAAATCTTGTGTAATAACCATGGATCCTTTAAACCAGATATGAAAAAGCCGTTATTTAAAATAATATTACAGAAACCTGATGAAGAATCGTCCCAGTACGTTTTAGACGAATGTCGACGACTTATTGAATCCGGACTTGTAGCACCAGTTGTGTCCAAGACATTCCTGGTGACACAATACGATCAAGCGTTCAGACATGTAGTCAATGACTCTACTTCTGCTTTGGCACATGTGGGAAAGAATGTCATAATATTCAAAGCCTCATAGAAATCAAAACTTGATCAGGATCGAGTTTAACAAATTGAATTTGGGGCGTGCCATATGCGGGAACAAAGCCACCACTGTCTTTTTCTAGTACAAGCAAATAACAAAAACATATGAAGATACCAGACACTTCAAATTCAGGTTTTCGCTGCCATTTTTTAGTAAAAATGTTAAATAGTACGTACGAAGAGGGGTTTCAGTAGTCTTTTGTTAGATTTACTCCACCGGGGAACGATTATTTTTAGACGTAACAGATCCTTATGTAATACTACGTAAAATAATGTAATTAATTTTACAACACAGGCTAACATAATTTATTGTAATCTTGAAAATAATAGCCAAAAGTACTTTGTTTCAGGCCATCGTACCTGTAGTAAAATCAGTTTCTGAATAAAACTGTATCCTGTTTTTGAAACATAAATTATGACTACACATTATTTCCTCTATTATTTTGTTACGGTTTACTCAAATTCGATTTCACACAAATTTACACAACTAATATATACACGCTGGAGAGTTTTGATAAATAACACCTTGTAAAACAATGAAGAAGTTGGCACCTTGTTGTACATATATGCAACTGATCAAATATCCACGTGTAATGTATAAAAATGTATAACTTGACAATTTAAAGACAACGTATAAGTAAATTTCTTTATTTTCATTTCAAATCTTACAAACCAAAAATTGCCAATGGCAATTAATTCAAGTCTGGCTGATCAGTTTTTTGAAATTTTCCTTATTGATATTGATGTAAAACTGTGTATCATCCTCAAACACAATCCTAAATATCAGGTGAAAAATAATATTAGACAGTTACTTGTCCTCAGCTTCAGCTTCCTCTTCTTCTCCATCTTCAGCGTTTTCATTTTCGTTTTCATCATTTAACTCGTCTTCTTCGTCGTCGTCCGCTGCAACTTCCATGTTTTGTTTATCTAGATCTTCCAATCGCCTCTGTAGCTCGTCGTCATCCAGCGCTGTCACTACCTTCGGCTGCAAAAGTAATTAAAAATAGGATTTTGTTTCAACGACAGGTAGGTTGGTCCCCTTTTTAAGATAAAATAAATACAAATGTAAAAAGTGAAAGAAATTTGAATTCGTATACGTACTTCCAAAACAACGGTAAAACTTCCGCCACACTTCTTGATAACTTCTTCAATTTTCTTAATAGCTTCCTGCAAAAGTGCTATTCCCTCCTGCTTTTCAGGTGTAGAAGTGGTCACGACTATTCAACACAAAAGAAGTAATCAATAAGTAATTGCAGTTTGTAAGTTCTTTAACCAACTTAAAACTCCCATAACTACAGTAATCCAACTAACCATATAGGGGTGGCGCGATTAGGTTAATCTTAACAGGCATTTGTTCGGTAGACAATGACATTCCAGCCCGAAGAGCTTTCTTAACAGCTTCAATGCCTTCGTACGAATAACAAGACACTTCAATATCTGATCTGATTTTAACAGATTGCAACATCAACTTCTGACGAATATTATTTAGTAAAACTGTCTTGGTTTCGTCATCAAGTCCACATTCATCGAAAATAGAAGGATCTCTGAAAATTTACATTAAAGTAAATAAAACTGCACATACACCTTGGTAAGAAATTTTGAAAAATAGGGTCAAAAACAGTACAACAAAAACACAAACTTACTGAACGGCCTGCTTGAATGCATCATAAGCAGAGGCTTTCTTTTTATACTTTTCCTCAAAATGCCAGGCTGTTTTAATGTACAATTCTTCCAGTTGAGCATCATTATCGTAACCCAACAGATCGGCAACGTGACGCAGAATAGAATTCACTGCCTTAGCTTTGGAAAATTGTTCATTGCATTTTTCAACGTCTTCAGCTGCTACACGCCGTTTGGACAAGTCAATGTAACCTAAAGGACACATTTAAGGCGAGCATCAGGTAATGTTTAGTGAAAATGATAACATCAAGTTTTACTCTCATCCATCATAGTCACAAATATTTATTCGTCAGAAACCCCACCTTTCTCCTTGTCAACTCGAATGACAACTACTGGTTCAGTTTTGCCTATTCGAATCAACTTGTTCACACTTCTGATACGTCTCCGGGAAAGTTCCGACAACAGTATCATTCCCTCGATATTGTCGTACTCCAGTAGATGAACGTATGCTCCCATTTCTGCTATTCTTTTGACGTTCACCATTACTACTTCATCCACCTCTGGATACTTTTCCTTGTAAAAGCGACAGGTTAGCGGCATCCTGGAACTGGAAAGAAAAACAATACATTTAAATCACAATCGTACTTCACACGTGAAATAACCCTAATATACATAAATTATAAAACTATTGCATCAGCCATTTGATTTTGATTGACTTCCAAATATCTAAACAGCCAATTAGACTATTCCAGATCAAAGTGACATCAAGAGCTTGGATTTGACATAATCTAGCTCTATCATCTATCAGAATACATACTATCAATACCCGGGAGTGAATAAAATTATAGAAATAAAATAAAAAAATTTAATTCTCTATTGGCCGGCGTTCCTTTAACTACAATGGATGGTTGTAAAGCTTGTGACAGCTATGATCAGTGCTGATTCAGTACGTACGATACTTAGGAATAACAAATATACCGATAACTTAGCTGCGCTTAAGTACATACAAAATTAAACTATACTATAAGAAAGACCACACCGTACCTGTTTTATTTCTTCCCAAGTTAATAATAAAAATTCACACGAGGATGAAATTACACTTGATGGAATATTTCCGACGACGGTCAATCAATTGAATTGTTAAAAAATCTCAGAAATTCATCAAAACTGATCAGAATCTCAGAACTTGCATATGGCAAAATTCGGAATGTTGCCGGTCAACTGATGGCGTGCGATTCACTGTAAATTCTTAATAAGTCCCCTTGACTTGCACATGAAATGCAGCAGTCAAATGCTCAATTCCCCAACACAGAGCAGAGACCAGACAGTCGTATGTACATTCTATTCAAACGTACGCGCCAGAGTTTTTCCGCTGGTGCGAATGCTCTCAACAAGAGGCTCACACCTTCTTCGGAAGGCATGCGATGCAGCAAGTGCATTGCATTCGGAGTTCTTCCGCCGCTCATTTCGTCGAGCCAGCCGCCTTCCTTTCCTCTGCCTCTGGTCCACCGACACCGAGCTCAAATTAATTTCCCTCCTTTCCAGTCCTCGTCTCCTGCTCAACTCTGCGATTCATTCACGAATTTCAACATTTCATGATCTCCAGACATTGGACCTCTTCAATGAATTTTCTTCAAGTTACTTAATGCTGACCATTTTAATTTTTATGCAATGATTCAACGTTATTGATTGACAAGAATAATTTATGAAAATCTCAGTTAATTTATTATAAATATTATTTTAATTCTATTTTAATTTTTTATTATTTTTTTTATTGTTATTTTTAAAAAATTATTATTATTTTTAATATTATTTTAAATATACGTCAATTATTTGAAATACATTTAAAAAAATATTGTTTATGTTAAATCCCAAAGGGTAAAGCGGACAAATTGACAGCAGATATGTTCCGCAGGCCTAAATCCTGGACCGTACAACCTAAAACCAGCGGATTGATATTTTTGTACTCCGCGAAAATTAAATGGAGACAGGGAAATCGTGATTTTTGTTTTGTTGACAACGTGTGTGGGGATCTTCGGACTCGGCTCGGAGTACAGTACGGTCGGTTCGGTTGCTCATTGTTGAAATTCGTGGAGCTTGTTTTGAAGAATTGTGGTTTATTGGTGGCTGGTAAAGAAAGTTAATATTGTTGATTTCATAAATTTTTAGCTGTAGTAAGTTTCGGTGTGTTTAATAAGTGTATGTAAGTCTATATTATTTTGAATGCTTGACTGGGCGGCATTGGTGCCAATGGCAAAAATGGCAACTTATTATTTATATATACATGAACTTGTGGTTTGGTGTTCATTTGTTGGATTTGTTGAAACAATTTTTGCAGAACGACAGCAAATGTGGACCCGAAATCGAAATAAACGTAATGTCGAAACGGAGCAGACCTGAAGAGAGGATTGGCGAAAGTTGCCAGAGGGAAACAGGGCCTCCTCAGTCGTCTGTGCGAAACACTAGTCATGGGCTAAATTTAATCTTGGAGTACGATGAAGACAGCGAAGATGAGGCTAAAGAAACGCATTGGCAGTCGCAAAGTGAAAAGCAGGTGTACAATAAGTACGTCTGCAGGGATGCATGCATATGTTTCGTGTGCAAATATTGTTGTAAACTTTACGACATGACAGGAGGAATTTTTAGAACGTATGAATTTATTTTTCAGACCAACTAAGGTGAAGCGTCTAGAAGTACCAGCGGAAATAGCATTGATGTTTAATCAAGTGACTGATGACGATAGAAAAGCAGGGGAATCTAGCGATCACGAGGGCAGAAAACGATCCTTTGCTCATGTCCGTGGCAATTGGGCTTCATTTGTTTATATTCCCAGTAAGGCAACCTATACTTGCCGATGCTCCTCAGTGTTAAGTATCAAATAACAGTGATTTAATTTTTTTTTTAGTTTCGGCTGGCACGGACTTTACTACAGTAGAACTAATGCAAAACCTTGTAAAGTCGACTTTGGAATTTAAGGATATTCCTTTACATTTAAACTCCGACGTACATTTGTCTCTGTCAAAAACTATTCCGTTTCGCCATCATTGGTTAGATCCCTTCAAATTGGAACTAAAAAATAGACTGAATAATTTTAAAAGGTATGTTTTCAAATCTTATTTTCGGGATTGTAAATTGCTTATAGTGAATAGTTGTGTTCGAACTATTGAGTACTCATTTCAATTTGTTTATTTCTACAGTGGAGTTTTAAAGTTGGCTTTCTATGCCTGAATATAAATATGTTTATGTTTCAGTTTTTTCATCGTGTTTGACCAGTTCGGAGTCTATGTGAATGAAGAAAAAACGCGAACTTTTGTTGGAATTAAAGTTCATAGTTCAGAATCTCTTGACGACCTAGTACAAATCTGTGATGAATGCTTAAAAGAGTATAGATTAGAATGCTATTATTCAGTACGTGCAATAAGGACTTTACAACATTTGGTTTTAAAAGGTGTAAACATAATTAAGCCTGCTTACTTTGATATTACAGGAACCATCCTTCCATTTTAGTTTAGGCTGGTTGCTGGGCGATCAGTTCGATGAAGTTACGAAGTTACTTCCTTTACTTAATGAAAAATGGAGGTCTCTTTTGGAAGAGAATCAATCCTTATTAACTTTAAATGTTTCCTCTGTTGAGTTTAAATATGGAGATAGAGTGTCTGCTTTCAATCTTGACAGTTAATACTGACAAAAAATTAATCAAAAGTTTACAAAATTTATATTTAAACCAAATAAAAAATAGTCTCAAGGTTTTGCCAATATCGTTGTTCAGCATCGGCTCATATGGATTAAAACATGAACTAATTATAAATTGGTGTAACAATGTAGTGTATTATGCTGATAGTAGATTAGGCTTTAGTTTTGTTTGTATTTATTAGTAGTTAATTACCAAAGTTATAGTTCCTAAAAGGGCTTACTTAGCAACGGGATGCTTCGGATAATGGTGACCTCAGGTATGTGATCATCATCACTTAATCATAGTTTAATTTTTTGCCAACTGCTATGCTTTATTAATTTCTCCTTCTAGCCGACGAGGAACATATGAAGTACTATAGCTTGTTTCTGTCGCAAATTTTACCACCAGTGCTTTGGAATGCTTTTAGTACTAGAGCGAAGTTAAAATTAGCGTATTTATTCTCTAGTTGCGCGTGTATTACGTCTACGGTGGTAAAATTATAGTTTATGATTCCACTTAAATATAACTTTATCATAATGATCTAGAGAACATACTCTGTAATTTAACTATTTAACAAGTTCATTATGGAGTGGTGAATAGCCATTTCTACTTCAAATGATCCTGCAATAAAAGTTGCAGCCGTCAGTTGTAATGACAAAAGGTAAAAGAAAAATTACTATAATATATTGCCAGAATATTTTCATATAATGTACGCCTCACATATTTGAGAGCAGCATGTTCATTAAATAATTTATTTTCGGATGCTGCAGATCGCTTTACTGTCGCATTTCGTTTCTACACTTCCTCAAAAATTTTATTACATACATTGTAGTTCGTCTCCAAAGACCTTGTTTCTACCATAACTTGATTTTTAATGTATTTTTGCATGTGATGTGAATTCATTCAGGGGCTTTAAACTTTATAATTGCCATGTCAAGTTGGTGTCGACAGCATCAGCACAAGTTCATCCTTTTTGTGTTGATGTGTGCATCAAACAATGTAGTGAATTTATCTATACAGTACAGGAATATGAGTGCAATCCCATCCCTGAGATGTTTTTCCCGACTTTTCACAAATTATCCTCGTTTGAATTGATATGGAATTTTGGTTTTACACTAACCTCGCTGATGACCTTTCTTTCTAGTACACTTGGGGCGAGTGCAAAAATGTTGATTGATTTTTCCTATGATGACCTTTATTTAACATCCGCCAATAGAATGTACACAAGTTTCTTGTGTGCGCATTCAATATTTAGGCCTGGCTGTACTGTACTCCGCTCACTCATGCATAATTACGTGCAGAAAGAAACGTGAAAAATGGAATTAAAATTTAAATGATACAGTCAAAAATCTGCACCATCGCAGGCACCCATGAAAGGATTCTCTCTCGCCGTCTGGCAAAATCATGTCTATATAGAGTGAATTCATGCTTGCACAAAAAACAGAGCAGACGGGCATTGAAGTCAATGTGTGTAAAGTTGCAGCTCGTGTGCAGACCAGGCTCAGGACATGGGTTTGTATACGTGTCTGGAACTTTTATATAGGGCTATTCAAAATTTATATTATGAGGCGGTGGGAGATTCGCAATCCTTTCCCGGTCAACGGAGGAAGCAAAAACCTTTTCGGAGAAGCCCAGACCCAAAAAGTATGGCCTGGAAATGAAAATATTCATGTCTCGAATTTCGGTGTTATCTCTCTTCTTGACGAGACGACGAGAGAAGAGAAGAGGCGCATAGCAGGAGTTGTGAATGAAAAAAACTTGCTGAGATGAGAGAGTCTTTGCTGCTCCTTTCAACTATGCAATGCAAGTAGAAGTTGCTTGTTGAAGTATAGCGTCAGTCGCTCAGTATTTCGGTCTTCGACCCAATAATAACATGTTCATTGCAATGGTGTCAGTATTTTCCTTGAAAATGCAGATTTTGTCCGTAAAAGATAGCATATGTCAGGTTAGCCTTTTGGTTTTGGTAAAAGTACAAGTACACGCCATGTCGTCCTTAGTGGAGCCATTCATCATTGGTGGTATTAGTATTAGTGTGCCCTAAATGTACGTTCCATCAATAAGACAAAATGGTCCTTGGTATCCATAAATTCTTTGCTTGCGTCTCCCTGTATGTTTACAGCTGTATATAGAAGAGAAAATGTCTAGCCAATGAATTTCTTGTGAACGCCAGCAGACAAATTGCAGACAAGCACAAGTCTGTGTGTTGTGTGGTGGGTACGAGAAGTTTTTAAATACAAAGGGTTATGATAAGAGATGCAGAATTTGCTGCGGAATCCTTTCATAAAATATAAATAAAGATATGGAATTCTGGTTTTGCATGTTCAAACTACACATAATATTCAAACTACACATGATACTATGTATACTTGAACTTACACAGCTACATAGGAAATCGAATTGCAAAAAAATGAATGCTCTATTGCGAGTGTATATAGTATGTTTTGTGACCAAGCCATAAAAAGGAGCTACTTTTAATCAATGCATAAGTCCTAGACAGGACGCTTACTCATATATAGAAAATGGCATGATTGTTTTACGTAAACAAAAATCCGTCTGTACTTTACATAACTTTAACGACCTCAAAACTTTGCTCTGTCTCTCTCGCTCTCTCTCGTTTTGAAAAACCTGCCATTTATATTATATTTTAATAATATATGCGAATGTTGTATGATTATTTGGTCGGCGGGAATGAGAGGCAAAAGCGGTCGATAGATACGAAGATGACGGCAGGTTTGGTTCGTAAAAAATCAAAGACACGAAGGTAAATATAGAGTGTCTGTCGTCTGGCAAGTCTACTGGCTACGAGTGCGACGGTTTCTAGCGAGACTAAGCACGTGTATATGTGTGTATGCATTGTATCAGTTTTACGTTTCTACTGCTGCTGCTCCTTTGCCTCTCTGTGCTCTTGTGTGCTCCTCTTTTTTACTTTTTCAGCACACTCACAACAGGCAGAGAAGTAAGTTGCAGAAAAGTACTGCAAGTCTATGTATTATGCCCAAGTTTCTCTCTTCTGCTGCTGTCGTGTATAAAATTTCGGGTTTGCGCTCATCTTTTTCTCTCGTTTTTCGCCGGAACAAACATTCTCCTTTTAGCAGCCACACAACCTTGTTTCAGTCTGTAGAGGCGACAGATAGACATATAGCAATTCTCTGGCATCGTATGGCTTGGCATGACATGCGAAATATTTTTGAAGGATTTTTACTGTGAAAAATAGAGAAACCATTTTCATACGTTCTTGTGCATTTTGGTATGTTCTTGTGCATTTTGGTACTTTCTTGTGTATTGGAAAGAGCTTGAGGGCGACAAGAAGACCATTACGCACGGGAGGTTTTTTTTTGCATCTCAGAGAGCGACGTGTTAATCGTTATCGGCGGCGACGCTATCAAAAACCCCAATAATTTTACCGGCTCCGCGGCGCAAATATGTAGGACTTGTAAAAGTCCGGCTGGACTCACCAGCAGAGACTGGATTGCACATGGAATTATTAAATGTAGCAAACGACGGTGGTGGAAGCGTTTTTATTCCATGATATTCTTACATATTACTCACTCCTTTTTATTATATACCCTTTTTTAATACAATGTAGCACACGTCTACATTCTACATGCTCACATTTTTAGAGAACCTTCCCTCAGCCATGTACCCTGATAGTACAAGAGTGAAGAACATTGAGCATTAGAATTCGTTCCTCCGAATCTAAGTAAAAGTCCCAACACTCCCAAGTCCCAACTCTAAAAAGCCAGACTACTCCTTCATAGCTATAGGATATTGTTATAGTACTCCTTCGCTCGCGCCTATATACGGTATATAAAAGTTACTTTAATGATAACTATAGACATTAAATATTTTCTCTACATTTTTTAGACTCCTCTCTCTCTCCCTCTCGCCTCCCTGCATACATGTGTATACATACTGCTTGAACACTGCACCACACGTATATCCACAACACAGACATCAATAGAAAAAGACGTTCCACTAGTTGGTAAAACTGATTTTGTAGTGGGTTTGGTGGCCTTGTACACGAGAGAGCATGTCGAGTGTCTTCGTTCCTATCATATATGGTGTCAATGTTAAATATTGTAAAGCTGTAGAAATACTGTAGAAGAGCACATTATAGTATATGTGTTTCGTTTCGGCTCCAAAACTTTTTACACAGGCACACACTCAGCCATAACATAACATACTTTCACATCCAATGTTCAATGTAACTAAAGTAACTATGTATAAAATGCACATCTACTATTATATCATCTACATCTACTACATGACTTTCGTATTATGTACTTTACACACACACATTCTAGCTTCTAGCATATTTAACCTACACTACTATACACATGACTATCATACATTGTAATGCACTGTACTGTAGTAAGTATAAATTGTACTTTAGTTTTTAGTACTGTGCATTGTGCACAATGTTTAATGTATCTCTACATGTATCTAATATAAATGCTACATGTATTATGTATACGTATACGTGCTCTAATATAATGTACCTTCTACATGTATGTCTCTTACCTCTACTACTATACTATACTACTATGTCTCTCCTGTAACGTGCATGTCTCTACTATAATGTACATGTCTCTGCTATGTCTCTCCTATAACATTCAGGCCTCTAAGCCTCTAGCCTCTACTCTACCTATGTCTCTACTGTTTAATACAAGTCTTACTATGTCTCTTACTATAATAATACAAGTCTACTAGTATGTCTCTACTATAATACAAGTCTCTACTATGTCTCCACTATAATGTACATGTCTGCACTATTAGTGTACATATGTCTACTATATTGTACATGTCTGTAATATAAGTGTACGGTGTATATTGTGTATGTAATGTAATATAAGGTGGAAATAAATCCACATCCAACGAGAGAAGTTATATTATCGACGAAGGAATGAAGGAACATGTAATATAATATATAAAGGGCTTAAAAAGAGCCCAGCCATATACGCAGAAAGATGTATATGTATATGTGTGTGCAGTGCATAAGCGTGTGCATTGCAATAAAGCGGCATTGTATACGGATTACGTAAATGTTTGAGCTGGCTGGCTGGCTGGGATGGTTTCTTCTACATTTGACAACGTTCGTCTGGCTCTCTGGAATAGAGAGAGAGGAAGGGCATCAAAAAGCTGGGGCCAGGGATGCACTCATGCACTATATAGTGTCTCATGATAAGTCTACGGTCTTGAGTCAAGTGAATGGGTGCAGAGCAAAGCATCATTGCAGACGGCGAACTTAAATTTCGTTCGACTGACGGAAGAGACAGAATGTCTATGTCTGTCTGT
>JAQGAK010001318.1:0-35346 GCA_034696945.1 Lipothrix lubbocki | reverse complement strand
AAAAGAGATTTAGCCTGTTTAAGAGTAACCATTAAATCTTCGTAAATTACAAGAGTAGATGAAATTAAATATTCATCCGATTCTGCAACTGAATCGCACAAATACAAAGAACTGTCGTGCTTACTTAGTTCTAACAATTCCGGACTTAAGTATGTATATACATATATTATTCTAGAAATTTTCTGTGCAAAATATTTTTCCCTGTTTTTGAGTATTCTGAGGATTAACGTAGATTTTCCTGCAAAGTCAAAAACGAAAGGCTGATAAATGACAGTTTATATATATGTACAATGTTAAGGTACCTGTTTGTGAGGCTCCGTTAACCAACATGGAAAAGGGCCAGCGTAATCTAAAATCATATGTCGTTACTGACATATTGAAATACACTAACTTATAGTTATCATTTTACAATAGTCACAAGCAAGTGGCGACAACAGTTTACAACGTTCTGGCACAACTGTCAACATACAATATCGACATAGCTTATGTGAAAAGCTGCCAACAAATGTATAACCCTGAACGACCTCTGTAGGGTATGTTAGTAAATTAAATTTGCCATTCAAGTTTCTACAAAAACAGCATACAAATAATGTTGCTTTATAACGGATCGAAATCCAGTTACGTACGTCGAAAGGATTACCATTATATTCATCAGAAACTAAAATTAGCTCACGTTTCACACGCTCATAAACACAAATTGGACATAGACCTATTGAACTACGTCTACTTCTGTACACTGCATATCCAGGGGATTTTGCCCAGTCTAAATTACATAACCTACACCTAAGACTTGTCATACGCATGACATTATTGGGATCAGTTTGGGTTGCAACATTCATTTTATCTCGCTGTTAACACAAGGACAAGTAGATGGTACTAAATCGAATTTATCCTCAATCATTACAATTGGAAAACAGTGACGACAAAATCGGTGATTAGACTGGTGTACAAACACAAAACATTCAATTATACCCCATGGATTTGTTTTCACGGAATGATGGACTTCAGCATAAAAACATTTACAACACCAAAAATCTGAGACTAAAAACCTGCAAGATATCCAGGATCGCATATCATACCATGATAATTTAGGATTATAATTTTCCAACAGTTCTTTTTTCTCATTATGTTCCCAGGTACAACGAATACAATATGAGTTCCCATCATCTAAATTTTTTCGCAAACGAAATGTAACGCGCGTGTTGTTTACGTATGCAAATTTGCAATAATGGCACTTCAAGTCTTTCAACGGGTAGCCTGACGACGAAGCCTTCTCAGTCTGGACTGATTTTTCGCACGACATTTTTCTACACACCTAAGACTGTCACAATTCTCTGGATTTAAGCCTTCAGCGTTTGGGCTAGCTCTGGTAACATACATACAAGTCTTGCAAAGACGATGAGTTTCAAATCCAAGGTAAACATATAGACTTACTTTGCCATTAAGGTTATCATGTAAGCTATGGTGAGCTGTGATAGAGGCGCACTTGCAGCACTTAAAGTCTGCGATAAGATAATAACAAAGCAACCAAGCGCGAGGATTTGACCAATGGATCGTTTCAGTACTAAGTATGTACTCTCTTTGTTCAAACTCGAGACAGCATTCGAAGCAATAAAATTCTCCTCTGAACTTATAAAGCTCAAAATAATCTGCACGATAAAACCAGCAATAACCACAGTACTTACACCGACCTTTGTGTCGTTCTTCGTGAAATTCGTGAAGAACGTAGTCAACAGGTTTCAAAGTCTGGCAGGCAATTTCTGACATTATATAAGAGGAAGGACCTTCAATGTTGCGTTCACATCAAGTTGACAATAAGGACAAATATTACATAAGTTCACGCAGTGTTGGCAAAACCAAGCATGTCCGCAGGGTAATAGTACAAATATCACCGTGTGGCTTGATAAACAAAGAACACACGTATATTCAGTCATTATCTGGAACTCCAATGGGATAAGTTTTGACAGAAGCTACTATTGGTTCGCGACACTGGGGACATTCTTTGAATTTCGAGGTGCAGCTAACACAATAGCCAGAATGTCCGCAAGGACAAAAAGTCATCACGAAATTGATTTTTGATAAACAAATAACACATGTATGTTCGCCTTGATCAAGTTGCCTATTTAACTTATCTCGTAAGAGTAAATAGTACGTGCAGTTGTTTCGGATATGATAATCTAGGGGCTGGGTATGACGGTCAAAGTTCGCAGTGGAATCGCAATAAAAGCACTTGAGGGCACAGCCACAACCTAAACTATAAAACCCATGTTCTGCCAAAACGTTGGCGGGGAAAAATGGCGTGTATTTACAGCGTTCAAAAGATTTTATCCTTGCTTCAAGTGTTGAGTATTTGTTTTCAGAAGTATCCTTGAACAAGACTAAACCTGTACGATTTAACAGAGTAGTGACACCTTGACACAAGCCAGTTTTATTATTACCACCACAGTTAACGTACGGATTCATTTTCAGAATGGACCAGAAGACAAAGGTTCAGCGTTTATATACTGACACCAAATTTGTGGGTAGTTACGGTGGAGCGAAGCAGTTTTTAACATCTCCCGAAGTAAAGGGAGATCCAGTAGAAATTAAAAAGCAGCTGTTATCCTTGGAAGCCTACTCTTTATTTAGAAATACCAGAAAGCATTTTCCCCGACGAAAGAACATATACTATTTTATAGATGACGTCTGGCAGGGCGATTTAATCCAGTTAACAACCTACAAAAGAAATAATCGTAACTACGCCTGGATTTTAGTATGCATTGACGGTCTTAGTCGTTTTTTGTTCTGCCGAAAATTAAGAAAAAAGACAGGGAAAGAAGTTGCAGCAGCATTGAAGGATATATTTGAAACATCTAATCGGTTTCCTGGACGGTTTCACTCCGATGAAGGTTTGACATATAAGTATACATATGTACGTACATACAATAATATATTTTGATATTTTCAGGAAAAGAATTTTATAACAAAGATGTAGCTGAATTATTTAAGACGTATGACATTACGCTATACTCAACTCATACATCAATTAAAGCATCAATAGTTGAAAGAAGTAAGACTTTTACTATACATTATAAAAGTACCTGAACTAATATGTACTTATAGATGCTCGCAGTTTAAAAAAAATAGTATACATTAAATAAGTACCTATATGTATTTACAGCAATACGCAGTTTGATGTCACGTGTTGCTCGTTATATGTATGAAAACAAAACCAAAAAGTGGATTGACATAATTGCTGATATATGTGATAATCATAATGCAACGCCTACGAGGGCGCATGGATTCCGGCCGAATGAAGTAAATCAAGAAAACGAAGGGGAAGTTTTCCGTCGACTTTATCATAAGCTAATTATAGCGAAATTTCCACCCCCCAAATACAAAGTGGGGATGAATGTTAGAGTTACCATTCGCAAGTTGAGTATTTTTAAAAAAGGTTACTTGCAATCAATTGGAAATGAGGTATTCAAAATATCACAAGTCCATTTGACCAAACCTCCAACTTATTCGCTTGTCGACATCGACGGAGAGCAAGTACAAGGAACATTCTACGAACCAGAAATATTTCCAACTACTGAAGATGGAGTTTGATTCAAATGGAGAATTTTACCTAGGCTTATCTAGTACTGAGTCTAAACAATTCTTCCCATCCAACACAAGTTTTAATTTTAAAAATAGGCTTGCAAAGCCTATCTCTTTACCTCTGAACGAATACGAATGTGGTGTGTCAAAAATAATTTTAAATGTCCCGGAACCATTTGCCAGATTTTTTAATCAGGAAGGAGATAATAAAGTTTTTGTGACAAAAATTGAACATCCAGCTCAAATTACTGTTGGAAAAGCTACAGATACGTTGTTTGAATTTATAACATATGCAAATTCTATTTTTCTCGCCCGTGACTTTCCTTTTGCTATGTTAATGACAACGGCTGCAGATAAGTTGAATCGAACTATAACCATTGAAAATGAATCCACGTTAGTACTTACTATCCCTGAAGACTTGGCTGAAGCATTAGGGTTTAAAATGCATGAATTTAAGCCCGGAACAACAACAGCTGAAAAGTATGCCTCGACCGAGTTGTTTGAAGATCTTCCGAACGACAGAAATTTCCTGTTCTTTGTTGGAGAAGCAACAACAATTTATCAAGTGAATATTAACGAACCCACAAGTCCTCAAGCTAACCTACTTATTCAAGAAATTAATGCAGCATTTCAAGTTAACAACCTGGAAATAAATATAAATGTTTCCAATGCAAGTACAACTCTGACAACTACATATAAAGAAATTCAAGTCTCGTTTTCGGAAGCCCTTCGGAAAGTATTTGAGTTTCCCGCATCATTAACTTTTAAACGTTCACAACCTTACACTCAAAAGACTTCACTTACAATTCCTAAGGCAGGAAACGTTTATGTTGTGAACGGGGATTTTATCGAACCAATACAATTTGGCTCACGTTTTATTTTTTGGCTACAAACGTTTTGTACACATACATATTATGGACAAATGCAAAGTATAAAATTTCAAGATGTACATTATCGTCCATTAACTCGTTCCTTCTTAGAAACATTGGAAATTAACGTTACAAATGATTATGGAAGTCAGTTGACATCCGACGATTCTCCAGTGCACATCATCTTACATTTTCGCCCCAAAAAATATGCGGCGAATTTCTTGTAATAAGACTAGTTGCACTTTGAGTCGCTCTACAGAACCTGTACAGAGCGGGTCAGGGATATCTCCCTCCAACAAAAGTTACACTCTGGCGGTCAATAATTTAAAAAGTGTAAAAAATAAAATAGGGAAGAGAAAATCTCAAACAGGCGGATCATTAAAGAAACGAAAAAGGCCAAGAAAGAAGACAGTAGCTAAAGTACAACGAGGAGGCGGGAAATATAAGAAAAAAACCAAGAAACGCAAGAATGGAAAGTGAAACAATTAAAGGGACCAGCGCTGTTTACAGCAACCGCGTGTCTTATTTTGAGACTCGATCTGAAACGGATATTTCTTTAACTTCACAAGAATATATTAATATACGTCCTACGTCTGCTTTTGACTCGGAGCAACCATTGGAGTTCCAACTTTCCAGCCAGGAGCAATCATTCTACGATTTAAAGAACAGTTTTCTTTATGTACGACTCAAAGTTCTACGTGGGGATAATGCAACTGTAGCTACAGCTGACGCTGTTTCTCCAACTAATTTCTTTTTGTCATCTTTGTTCAAGAACTGTGCTATCTTGTTTAATCAGCGTTTAGTTTATTCCGCTGACCAACTCTTTCCATATCGGTCTGCAATACATACATTGCTTACTGAAGAATACGATAATCCTAATATAGGCTACGTTAAAGAAACAACCTCGGGCGAGCCTGGCTCAGCAGATGCTATTGCAAGAAAAGAGATCTTTGTCGAGTCCAAGCTGTTAGAATATTGTGGACCGCTACTTACGGACGTGACTTGTTTCAATACGCTCATCCCAAATAAAATTCAAGTGACTATAAAATTGGAAAGAAGTCCAGCAACCTTTTCTCTTCTTTGTGCAGATGACACAAAAACATTTAAAATTGTATTTAAAGATATTTACTTTTCCGCTCTAAAATGTAATTTAACAGCCCCAGTCTATAATACTATTCAGACTCAGTTTGACCGAAATTCCGTTGCTAAAATTGAATATAACCCAGTGGTCATCCGGACAATCGGGGCAGCTAAGGGGTCCTATAGTATTACACAGGATCGGATTTATTCGGGTCAACTACCTACATTATGTTTTGTTGCTCTCGTTGATGCAGAAGCTTTCGTCGGATCAAAGACATTAAATCCATATAATTTTCAAACGGCAAAAGTCTCAAAAATCAATGTGTACACCGATTTAGATCAACAACAATTTTCTGCACAGGAAGTGAACTTTCAGGAAAACGAGTTTCTACTCTCATACTTACGATTGCACAACTTGATTGGTAACAAAGAGCAACGTATGATAAATAGAAATACTTTCAAAACGGGAAGATGTATATATGGTTTTCAACTATCTGCAAAATTAAATGAGCAAGCACATAGTGTTAAAAGATTTGGAAGTGCAAAGGTGGATTGCCATTTTTCTGCTCCATTGGAGAAGGCGATGGTACTTATAGTTTACGGTATTTTTGAGAGTTGTATGTATATAAGTAAAGATAGAGATATTTCATTCCAAGTATGAATACTATTGAAATTTATAATATTTTAAGTGCATTTTGTTCTCGCCAAAATGTTAATTTTTATGTAGGTTCATTTAGTGAATTTAATAATTTAAAAATTACAAAAGCAAGATGTGGGATTATTGCCAATGTTACAGACGGAGAAGGATCTCATTGGGTAGCCTTTTGGTATGAAACTCCTACAATTATGTATTATTATGATTCGTATGCAAAGCCTGTAAAGTATTATGGTTTTAATGTATTCCCAGTGAAAACAAATAATTTTGTAATGCAAAGTAATGACACAAATTATTGTGGAATCTATTGTTTGTATTTTATATATTACATGTCAATAGGAATAAGTTATGCAAATTTTATTGCAAAATTCTCTCTTGATAAAAAATTGAATGATAAGATAATTTTGAATTTTTACAAAAGAATTAAAAAATATAAAAATGTGAATATGTGTAATAGACGTAAGCTTGAAGTGCAGCAATGTAAGAAGTGCAACCTGTAGAATAAAAATATGTGTAAGCAAATTGGCCGATTGCAAAAAATTATTTATTTCTCTCTGACCTTTTACGCAAAACATTTCGTCATTTTCAACAGCTTAACCTTGCATTCAGGTAGTGGCATTGTCTTGGCAAGTCGCACGGATCTCCGTGGCTGGTAACGGGGTTGCATCTGTTAACATATCAATACATAAATAATTTGCATAATTTTAAATTAACATTGAGGCATTACATTCTTGCATGAGAGGCAAACACCGTTAAGAATTGTGCCAAACACCATTGTTATGGGACAGAAGTCATGCCGAATCTATTAAAAACACACATTTTAAACATACACCAGATTCAAACATTTTCCTAATTATACATACTAACGGAATCCTCATGCGGGAGCTCGTCATGGCGTCTTTGTTCATCGGTGTACCAGTATTTAGGTGATGAGGGAAATCGGTCATCTCGAACATAATAAGCAGCGTCACAGTCAAAATCAAAATCAACTGAAAATAAATCCGTAAGCATATGTACACAATGAATAATGTCCATGTATCTGTAGGGTCAATAAAAGAACCTACACAGTGCATATGTATAGCTCATATATTTGATAGCAAAATAGAGTTTCATGTATGTACATATAATAAAAGGAAATTATTACACTTCAGTTGAATACTGGGAATCTCCTCACGGCTTCTGTAGTATATTGTAAACTCGCCGTTATGATAGTCAACGAGACGGTTCTTAGGCCAGTCTGGAGAAACTGGTACAGCTATATATGAAATAACAGTACTTAAAGAAAGAATCAGAATGAAATCTTATCCATTACTAATCTTCAATCATGGTCGGAACAGTATTAGTTTTCGCTATGTTCGCACTTGCGACATCAACACCAATCAAAAGTACAATCTGCATTAACTGTATTGAAGCTGGAGGACAATTCATTATTTCCTCAACAAAGCAAGCTTACTGCATTACAAGTGAACGTGTATTTGACCAAGCAACCCGATTTGACGCAAAAGACGAAAAAGGATGTGAGCAACTTGCAGCCGTTATTGTGAAATACAATAGTAAGTACAAAAGTATACAGATAACATATGCATAAAATTTTAAATGAATGAAATCAATTGGACATATGTATATAAATTCATTGTACAAATTTTAGGAATGGTGAATATAAGTATTGACAGTAATTTTTCCATTTTATATTACAGTAACTGCATTTGTTGAACCTGTAAGCCGTCCAACAAGAGAAACACCTACAAGGTATTTGCCTTCTTCAACGCCCAGAATACAGGTTACTACAACGGAGGTAACCCCAGTAAAGAGGGAAGCGATTACTACAACAGAGGAACCGGAAGGAAAGAGGGAAGCGATTACTACAACAACGTATAGGCCAGCAAAAAGGGAAACGAGTACTACAACGGAGGAAGAAATGGAGGAAATAGCAGCTGTGACGACTGTTGAGACTTCTCTTGTCTTCCCTGATTCTACCCTTCCACCTAATCTACCAACAACGATGAGGTTCCGACCAAACGCTGATATATTATCAGGTAACTAATTACTCAATACTAGAAGTGTCCATACAATCATACATATACGGTATCAGCAAGCAGTACAGAATTTTTATTCTATATGTACATCATGTAAAATGTTTGTCTCAGACTGCGCCACAGATTTTCCAATTGCAAATTACTATAAAGCCTCAGCGTAATGTCTATATTCTAATATACACACCCAAACGTTAAAATTACGTTTAAATATTCATAGTCAAAACAAATGCAGTCATTAAACTTATTTATACTTACATTCTAGACAATGAACGAAAACTATGGAAGGCTCTATATAGAGTATATAGAGTCATTGAGAAAATGAAACTGCTTAATGAAACCACTGAAGCAATGACGTCATTCAACAAAAACAATCCTTACTCATTCTTCAAAAATCCGAAAGAAATATATAAGCTTTTACTTACTCTGGATTGATAGCGGCCGCAAGCTGTCTGCAGTAATACAGATGAATAAGTTCTTCTTTTCTTCCATTTTGCACTTTGTGTGTATGTACTTTGTTTACTTGTGTAATGTTCAAAAGTTTAAAAACGAATGACGCTAAAAGAGAAAATGTTTTAGCTTAAATCTCAGCAAAGCCCAGAAAATCCCAGGCTTCGCCTGAGATTTGTTTTGGGCTTTTCTATACTTACACTCTAGTTTATAATTATTATTTTTCATTTGTTATATTGTACATTCTGGACCTAACTACAGGTACTTTCATATAAACAAAAGTAACGGTAAAATATCCAGGATCATCTATTCAATTTTTGTATAATTTCTGTTATGAAACTACTGAGATTTTTTTTCGGGATTTCTATACTTACACTCTAGTTTATAATACTTATTTTCATTTCGTTCATTGTACATTCTGGACTAAAATACAGGTACTCTAATACGTTCCAAAGTAACGGTAAATTTGTAACGGTAAAATATCCTGGATCGTCCAGTCCCTGCTTTAATAAGAAAATGTATGTAATAATTTGTAGGTAGATAAAAAAGTAAACAAATATTTGAGTGTATGCTTATCATGACTATAATCGTTGGGGTTGCAGCCAATAACGGTAAAAACATAATTAACCGGGCTTTTGTATACCTACAAAAGCATCATAGTAAAGTTGTGTGAGAATACATTTCAATAAATAAGTTAAACGTAATTTAAATTCAACTCTTCAGACAAGTTTCTTGTTTCAGTACTTAAGCATATGGCAAGTTCTATACTTATAGTATGTACTCACATATAAAGAAATTTTGTTTACTCCTTTACCTTACGACGCCGTTTGTTTATTAGGTTTCCCAGTTATTGTGTCAGGTTGGATTACATGTTTTTATATCTGTATTCTTCCCGACTAAAATATATGATGTTAATATTAAGGTTAATGTGATGTCCCTGTAGTTACATGTATGTACGCGATGAACAAATCATTCATATAATATTATACTTCATTATCACATAATCCCATTCGTTACTGAAACATTAGTCTGCATGTAAAAAATTGGGGAGATGGGACGTGTTGTTTTTATGTAGAAAATGCACAAAGAATTAATACAAATGAGATACATAGCGTAGATACACATTTTGACTATATTCCAGCACTCATGAGTGTCGTAATATTTCGTCCACTCATACGCATAAGTATAATAAAAAATTGCTCTCTTCCTTTGACTCATGTTAAAAATATTGTCGTGCAGAGACCGTTGTTATTATTAATATACCTTTTAATTATGCTTCATTATATAGCGTACACCGATATCTCGTTATAAGAGTTTTCCTTTATAAGAGAAATTATTTATGTAATTTATAGCGTTATATGGCTTCAACAATAACATGACTTGTGTAAATAACGAACAAGCTGTTTACTCACAAACAAATCAACAACATTACGAATAAGGTAGGCACTGTAAATATTTATAGTAATTATTTGTAGTACTTTGTCCTTATTCACAATCATTGCTGTCCTATTCGTTTAGAGTACATACGACCAAATAAATTCGTTACATTTATCCTGGAAAAGCTTTGAGTAACTAAATAATAAATAATGAAAAACTACATACATATGTACTCCACGGCTTTTAAACCCGTCGTGCTGTTAAATACACCAAAGGTTTTCAGTGTGAGTAGCTACTACAATTGCCTTTTTGATGCAACAAAAGAAATGATACTTCTCTGCTTGGAGCTTTAAACATATTCTCATATGTACATTAACAATTCAGCTAAAGAGTTAAATTTTGAGCATCAAGGTCTAAATTTTCTTGCTCAGGTTCAATATCCAGTTGTTATACACTTTTGTACGAGTACTCTAGAAAGGCTGGTCAAGAATGAGATGGGAAATTACATGAAGAAGGCAGTTGAACAAAGCTGTTGTAATTTGGAGTTGACTCTCATTCACATGTACATATATGTAGCTTGATCAGGTTTAGTTAGCCCAGAGAAAAGGGTTAGTATTGATGTTCGGTATAGTTTCTGCAGGATATAGACCAACAAGCATACATATGTAATATACACATATATGTATATATTACATATGAATACATGTATATTTATATAACCACAATAATTATTTTACGGATGAACGACTCCTCCAGGAGGATTAGAGAAATCTCTACGATAATTCTTGCAACTATCCGACCACATTTGAGCACGGAAGGAAGGATATACATAAGAAAAACAAACTATATAATAATGTATAAAGATATAAAAACTTGCAAGCCTAATTTCAATGGCTCCTCACTCGCATTGCAGCCAAGGCTAACCCTTGAACTTTTTCTCAATAAATTTGATAGTGAGCCTGGTAAGAGTCTGAAGTCGTTAAGAGCAATTGTATTGGTTTGTTGCTACACATTTTTTTCTCGTTGTTTTCAAGTTTTACACTTTTGTAAAGATTAAAAGCTAATGATGCTAAATACGTCCTTACACACACAATGATTACCATTATTTTTATTATTACTACCTGCTTTGGACATTTTATTCCAGGTTTAGCTACATATTTTTAATGCTGTAAAGAACGGCCTACCGTTATTGTAATTTTCAGTGTAGTTCTACAGTAATTATAATGTTGCTACCCCACATAGTATGTACTGTAAATACTACAGTTATAAGCAATAGTGTAGATGAAATGATCTGTCATTGCAGTGAAGGAATTCATCCTGGATGAAGATGACATAGTGCTTGTTTTCGATAACCAAATATCCATAGGAAGTACACTAAACTCTTGCTATAAGAGAACGCGATAAATCAGTAAAATCAGTTTTTTTATATAAACATTCTCTTATACATAGAGAGAGCTCGCATGTATATAATCGTGTATGATATGTGAGTCCATAGTAACTCTTACGGGGAAATTTGTTTTATAGCAAGAGTCCGGTGTATCAGCTTATTTGGAGGACATCTATATCCTACAATAGAATTTTTTCACATAATCTTTGAGTAAATATTTTACAAATAGAATTACACTGAACTCTTGCTGTAATAGAATGCTTTAAATCAACAAAATCAGTCACTTGTATTGATATTCTTTTATAGAGACCTCATATACATATAACCATGTAGGATTTGCGGGCCCAAGGAATCTCTTACAGAAGGAAATCTTTTATAGCGAGACTCCGGTATAATTGCTACACGCAAATTATATCGATAGATGCTGTATAACATTAGCTTGGGTCTGATTTGTATCATTACCAAAATCCTTATATAGACTTTGTTTATAATTGATTATTTTCCTTCTCACGCTTCTGACGTATTTGTATGTACACCAGACTCCGGTAATTATACGAGAACTCTCTCTGCAAAAGACCGTTGGGACTTACATATATGTTTATATACATATGAGCTTTATAAGATAATTGATATATAAGAGATTTTGGTGATTTATAGCATTCTCTTATAGCGATAGTTCATTGTACACATATTTGCAAGTTTAAACTCGCCAGTAAACTAAACAATAATTTTTACCATTGGCATACACCAAGAAAGAAATTAATATGTAGCATTTTGTTTACACTAAAAACGTTGACTCAAGTTTATCACGTAATTTAACTACAGCATTTAGTCACAACAAGAGCAGACGGAATCAAAGTATCATGTTTTGATAAATAATCTACACATTATTCCTAACCTACATGACCCATACAAAATATCCCTTTATATGTACGTACATATAGTACAGTTACAAGGAGTTACTTTATATGTACATACATATAAAAGGTTTTTTCCATTTAAATATTCATCAAGATGCACAATACGTTCCTGATCCACTCTCAGCTTTTATTTTTTAAAAATGGGCTCATAATTATTGACTTTGTTTATATACTCATACAAATAATTCTGCTTTCTCTCAGAAGCATTTTATTTATAGCTTGCACAATATGGTTTTGAAATGGGGTAACGTGAAATCTCAGAATAGGTTCTTTATTCAGATTACTTTGCAAACAACACATCGTCAGACCAACTATAAAAGGAACTTATATGAATTTTAAACAATATGAAATAATTGTGTTTATAAAGCTGGTGACTACAGAGCATGGAAAAATATAAGTTCCTTCTTTTAGTTTGTCTGACGACATTTGTTGGGAAATCTTTCCACTTATATGTATATTCCTAAGATTTTCACATGACTAAAAATTATAAATTCATAATACACTGTAGGAATGTTTTTGCTTGGGGCTTGAATCAGGGAATAATCATACCATCGTTGAAAAAGCAGATAAAACTATCTGTACAGTTGCTATAACACAAGAATGGCTAAAGTTACAATTTATTTGAATGCAGAACTGACTATGACGTTTAAAAGCAACGTGTTTACACTGTCATATGTATAACGTATTTATACGCCGAGCAATACTCCACGCTTTTGAAACTTTTCGCTAGTAAGTTTTATTGCAAGAAAATACATATACATATGCTAAATAAACGGGATAGTCACTACTGCATTCCTAGGAAAGAGTAGTCATTCTTGCATTTAAGCGGCTGTGTGGATAGTTATATTTGCCTTTTCACGTATAATAAAAACCAATGAACTGAGATTGTACATATTAAATTATTAGTCAACTCCAGATAAATCAGACATTCGGACAATGTGTTATTTCCCTTAAAAACAATTTTCCAACTCACAAGTACAATACTCAAATTTGCAACAATGTTTCCCTCTATCTGCAGTTACCCCCGCTAAAATTATTTTTTGAAAAGCGTGATTCCGGGATTAACGGTTTGCCAAATGCAGCGAGGCATCACATTTCCATTCCAGCAAGAGTAGCTGCAGATAAACAGAAGCAGTCGTTATTAAAAGAATAATAATTGTTATTGTAGTTAATCGTCTGTTCCGTTACTATAATATTAATAGTATTACAATAATTTAGGTGTTTTGTAGACTTTTGTCCAAGTAATAATAATAATAATTAAGGCGGAGGGGAGAACATTTTATTATTCCGGCAGATTCAGTGATTTCGACTTTCTCAACAAGACTAAATTCCCTCAACTTGACAAGTAAGGATTTTTATTTCATCTTATGTTGGTTATTCATGTTGATTTTATATGTATTTCTCTATGCTGTCAGTCTGGATGAAATTCTAATTTAATTATTCTGCAATATACATGATTAGAAAATAATTTATTGAGGAATAATGCATTAAAATTTCATCCAGATTCTAACCATCAAATTAAAGGATCAAATGGGAATAATTGGACTTTTTTTTAAATTTCAGTGTGCCTACAGTTCAAATGCTGCATTCAATGCATCGCTCAGTCATGCATTTGGGGTCAGAATTTTAAGGGTATGGGCAAATGCGTAGACGATGTGGGACAACTTGGGCCTTATACTATAATGGAGGTTAAACCGGGTATGTCGTGCTTTTTTCCTGGACTAGATCAGGGAACTTGTGCCCTTACCACTACGGAATCACCAATGCATGATGCTGATCTTGAAGAGTCAGCTTGGTCTGTATTTGGTAAGTCTTTTACTTATATAGTTTAGAAAATAATTTTTAAATATTCATCCCCATAATACATACATGCTCTTTGTGACAATGCTGACAATGATTTTATTTCTTATTGCAGGATTTGGAATCTTCCTTTTGCTTGTGGCTCTGTCAATTCTGTGCAAAAGTAATTATTATTTAAAATTATTGTCAGAAGTGTACACAAGTTTCTCTGTATATAACAACATTTATTTTTTAACATAGCCCGTCGGCGCCGACCAACTGAGAATGAGCCGGAGATCGAAGAAGAAGATGATGATGATGATGACGAAGAAGCCCAAGTCAATCCCGCATTGCCTCAAGGTAATTTTTTTACTCACAATCTCTAGCATGTACACTTAAGTACATAAGTAATATATAAGTAATTTTTACAGTCTGCCAGCCCAATGAACCCTTTGGAATTGACTTGGATGTGGAGGAGGAGCTAAATGGAATTGAGGGTACTAAAAATGCTGTGTACTAAAAATGCTGTGTAGTAATACTAATTTGTTCAATATTCTAACATGTACTTATTATTCATTTCAGGAGTAGCTAACCCAACTTATTATTATGCAAGCTCAAACAACTCTCCTGTCAACTTTTAAATATTGACATATGGACTGAATAAAAGAAAGACTGATATAATTTTTTTATGTTCATTTTTTTACACAGAAAGGAAGTAAAAGGAAAAGCGTTCATTAGTGTGAACAGTTTTCAGAAAAAATTTCTCATCATTAGCCACCATCTAGAGTTGGTAGATAAGAATCGAAATTTAAATTTAAGTGAAAAATAGGACAGAGAAGACAAATAAACGTAAAAAAGTACCAATTCTCCGTGTTCAGTGGGCTGCTTCAGATAAAATCACAAAAATGCTAAAAGTATAATAATTTGTACTGATTAGTAATATGGTGTAGGTGTGTGTGTGTACTCAATGAAATTTTTCTTAGACTAACAACAACGACTAAAAAACTACTGAAGGGTCATCACCTTCCATTCTCTTTCTTATGTTTTCCCCTTCACTTCGTCGCCAATAGTTTATTTCCGTAGGCCTTAACCCTTTCCAATGTCTATTTTAGTCTCACCTCTAGCAATAACATCACCATATGCTCCATACCTTTGCATTTGCTGCTCCATATGCTCCGTACCTTTACATTAGATGCTCAACCCTTTGCATAAGCCTTTCACAGATCTTATCTACTATTTAGAGATCTTTATCTCGATCTCTTATGGAAGAATCGTAGGTAACATTGATCCATGACTTCTAACTACTTTTTAATACGTGAATAATGAAAGTTGTTATTGATTTATTTAATTTACTAATTTATTATAATTAAATTAATTGAACTTCTGCTTCGGTGCAGCCTTTCCAAAGAAATACTTTGACATAAATATTGCAATAACTACTATTAGCAAGGTAAATAAGCAGGCCAAAGGCACCCAGACGTCCAGACATCTGCGCTCGTACCAAGTCAAGAAGTGACCTTCGGATTTGAGATGGGAAGTGTCATCATGGCGGAGGACGTATTCCACCCACCACACTGCAGTGTCCACGGGGGACACCTGCCGGTCTTTGAATCGCTGGGAAGTGATTTTCGCTCCGTTGATATACCTATATAAATTATTAAATTAATATTTAAATTGTTCCAATAATTGACATTTTGATGTAGGAGTAATTTCTTATTATTAATAATTCATTGATTTTTAAATTTAATAAAATACTTCGGATTATTAAGAATCTGCTCAAATGCTGAGACGAGGCTCTCCTTGGTAATATCCATCAATTCCAAATGAATCCCGAATTCATGATATTCCGACATTTTAGCATTAAAAGGTTGATCAGCCAAAGCCGGAGTCACAATTACTGGCACTCCGTGGTAAATCGCCTGCTGCATGCTCATTTGACCGCCTTGAGTCATGAAGCCCTTGCACTTTGGGTGCGCTAAAATAGCACAGAAGATCAAAAAATATTTAATTAAAGAAACCTATAAAAACTATAAAAAAGACTAATTGTTGAATAAATTAAATTATTAATTAATTAAAATATAAATTCCTATATAAAATAATATGTTCAGTCACCCAAAACATCTTGCTGAGGAAACCATTCACTTGGAAAAGCATTCTTTGGGAAGTCTCCCGGCAATTCTCCATCCCATTTCCAAAGGAATTTAGTCTTTGAAAAAGATTTCACGGCATTAAAAAAGTATTGTTGAACTTCCAGTGGCAATAACGCAAGTTTTATGACACTCCCAAAACTAATGTAAATGAATTGCTCAGTATCTGCGAGGAAGTTTTCTATTTTCTGAAAATTAACAAAAATATTTAAATGCTAAATATTAAATCCAAAATTGTAATCAGAATCACGTTCAAATTGAAATATTAAATTCGGAAATAAGTACAAATAATAATTTAATAATTTAGAATAGGAAAGATTAAAATAGTAATAATTATTATTTTAATTATAATATTATTATTTTAATTAAAATATTATTATTTTAATTAAAATATTATGATTTTAATTAAAATATTATGATTTTAATTAAAATATTATTATTTTAATTATAATATTATTATTATTAAATTTAAAATATAATTTACAAGAGGGAGAGTCCCATTCGAATCCCTGCAATGCATCCCCCCAACAGGAATAATATTCGGGGGCAAAGGTCGGGCCAAAGAACTGGAGAAGTGTTCATTTACTAAATACAACTCAGTATTTTTCCTCATCAGTTCCAACAACGGTGGGAAATCAAATTTGAAGGCCTTCCTCGCCAGTCCTTCAACTTTTCCCAGAAAATGATCTCGGTACTTTAAATGCCAGGAGATGGAGTCAAAAGCGTTGACAATTCTATCCGACCATTTTAAATTTATTGGGAGTTTATCTCTATTAAGCCAACTCTCAATGGAAAATCCGAAAACGTCATAATCATTCGGTAGGATAATTGATATGGGCGAAAAAGCAATTACTTTTGCTTTTATTTGGTACGCATACGCATAAATATATTCCTTGCCAGGATGGTCATGGATAATGAGGTCAAATCTGGAATTACGCAGCCATTCCTGGAATTCCGGACTCCCAAGTGTGACTTCGACTGCTGGAAGAATCCTATCCCAGAGTTTATTTTTACCCAGAGGATCAAAGTTCCTGTCGCGTAATCGATCCGTGGCGTCTCCGATGGACTTTATAACTAAGTCATTTAAATCTTGAAGGACTTTGGGACAATAGTCCCGTATTTTTGGATTGGGAACTTCGGGTTTTATGGGAGAGAAAATTGTTATTTCGTGGCCGAGATCCGCCAATTTCGTTGCCAATGGCTGGATTGCCACTCGGTGGCTGTGGCTAGACAAACCAAGGAAGAATAAGATTCTGGCGCCATTTGCAATTTTAATGGTGTCCACGATGATTAAAATTGCGAATGGGATGAGCAAATTTGGAAACTTCATGTTTAGGACGTAAATAAATTGGTATTAACAAAACTAAAAAAGGCAAAATAGTCCAAAGTTAAGATAGTCAGACCATTTACAAAAATTATTATGATGATCAATAAAAACTCAATAAAGCAGCGACGAAAACTTAAAAAAAATAGTTTTCTAAGCAATGATCATGGAAATCAACATAAACATTCATTATTATTAAATACAATAGAAATAATATAGTAAAAATTTTAAATCCGATTTTGGCTGTACGCTGTACTATAACGGATATTAAATGGTGTAATATTGGAATAAATATTTTTATTAAAATTCATAATTCAAATTAAAATTTAATGCATACATATGCTGTAAAATTAAAGATAGTTTTTTGTCCTTCGGAATTTCAATTGAACATTAAATGCATTATATAGAATTTTATTTAATAAATTGAAATTTACGGCATATTTCTCGTTCTACTCAATATTTTGGAGTTACCAGCAGTTTTAATATGAAGTAATAAGCTATAATAAGCGCCAAGCACAGCATTACAGAACGCTACGACATTAAACATTTAGACTTATTAAGGATAAGGAATTGATCAAAAATGTACTAAAATTTGAAAATTATTGCGGAACCATGTTTAAATTTATTACTATAAATTTGGAATTGTGAAATCTCTCACAACAAAACAGTTCACATTTCATAAGTGACGTATAAATTATATAAATAATCCAGAAAAACTTCAAGTTTATTGCACAGCATAAACGAATTCCAAATTCCATGCATTTATTATTCAAAAACCCCGCTCTATGGATTTCACGTAAACCTATCATCCTCTATTCCATAAATGAGCGAGTAAATTATGTAAAGTCCGTAAATGGGGTCGGGCAGGAAATTTGATCGGCGGATAATCTTTTTTACAGAGATTATTGTAGGCATAGATATATATGTACTTCTATGTTCTCACAATGGAACTACTGCTAAAAATTTCATAAAGCTAATAAACATTCAGTTTAAGAGATTAAGCCTAAAATACTCATAAGTAATGTGACACTGTTTTGACATTTCCAGAAAAATTTCCAGAGCGGAATAATAAATTTGCTGGAAATGATTGCGTTGCTAAATGTAAATTTTTTTCAATACAGTTTTTCTCGGAAAAACCAGAATTAGTAGGATTTAAATTACAAAGCAGAAACTGACAAATGAAATGTAATGTAAAATATCCGATTTTACGGGCTTTTGCTATACCGATCGTAATAAATTGAAAATTATTATTTAATTTAAAAAATTTATTAATTTTGAATTAGTGAATTTCACGATTCTCGCGCGACTCGAAAAGAAAAGTCGGACGTGATATCTAAAATGTCTAATATTTAGCACCGCAATATTGAGACCGGTGGACGGAATCACCCGCACGCAAAGTAAACACCACCGGGATGCACCTGACGTGATTCCAATCTCCTTCAGAGACCTGTCATAACAGACATAAAATAGCAAATTGGTCAGGACTTGCCTCATCAATAATTTAATAATCCACGATATACAACGCATTTCCCATATCGAGTCCTATGTTAACTACACAGTTTGATTGTTATTTGCATTGCATTCACTTTTTATTACCATTGGAAGAGCAGCAGTTGACAGTTGAACGGAACCTTTTCGGTAATGCGGACAGGACGTCACTTGATTTCCTCTGCATCGAACCGATTATTACCCAGGGACTATAGGGACGTAACTCTCATGAAATTGCTCATAGACATGGAATCCTCCTGGTGCACTAGAGATATTTCTCGAGATATTGCTGACGTCATGGTAGTTTATTTCCGATCCGGTCACTCCGGTGGATATGGAAAATCTCCCGTCCATAACTTTTGCTACATACAACGTCCCCAAATACATTTGACAACGAAGATTTCAAAATTATTTTACATTCCTAAAAATCTAAATGTTCATTATTGTTTAATTATTTATAAATTCCTAACAATTATTAATTCATTTGAAAAAATTCAAAATGGATTATTTCGGAAAATCTTCAAAATCCTTGATTAATGTTTAAAATTGTCCAATGAAAAATCAAAATCCTTGATTAATTTTCAAAATTGTCCACTGAAAAATATTCAAATTCCTTTAATTATCAAAATTATCACAATAAAAAATCAAAATCTTTGATTGATTTTCAAAATTGTATAATGACGATTCAAATTCCTTGATTATTGTCAAAATTGTTCAACGAAAAATCAAAATCCTTGATTATTGTCAAAATTGTTCAACGAAAAATCAAAATCCTTGATTAATTTTCAAAATTGTCCAATGAAAAATCTTCAAAATCCTTGATTAATTTTCAAAATTGTCCAATGAAAAATCTTCAAAATCCTTGATTAATTTTCAAAATTGTAAAATAAAAAATCTTCTAAATCCTTGACTAATTTTCAAAATTGTAAAATAAAAAATCTTCTAAATCCTTGATTAATTTTCAAAATTGTAAAATAAAAAATCTTCTAAATCCTTGATTAATTTTCAAAATTGTAAAATGAAAAATCTTCTAAATTCTTGATTAATTAATGAAAAATCAAAACAACTTTAACAAAGCATTCTTCAAAACTTCTGCGTTCAACAACCTTCGAAATGAGCAAGTGGACTTCATCATTTTTCACACACATGGACCGTATAAATTGTGGATCACCCTACAGCAGAAATCTATTAAAAACCAATAAACACAATCATCTTTACCAACCTGGAACGGCAATAATAATATGTATATAGTGAAAAGGATTTAATTCGAAAGTAAACAGTCCTGAACGGGTTCTCCCAAGAGTAATTATTGTATTCCTGGCTGGAAATGGAAATCTGGGAAGAATAAAAAGAGATGCTCATGCATGACAGAAGGGGTTGCGGGATGTGATGACAAAATGGATAGAAGAACAGAAGTGAAAAGGACTCCCAAATGATTATTTCATTTGTTTATTACATTATATATGGCTCTAATGCACTATTACATGAATGATCCGATGATAAGGGAATCCAAATATACAAATATAGTAAAGAGTAAAAGAGCATAGGGATCAATGATCAGTGTGCTCGAGAGAGCTTATCACACTCGAACCAAACGGTCCCATGGGACGGGTCCGACCCCCCGCGTCCTGTCCGTCCGTCCGTCATCATCGCTTTTCCACACTCCCAACCCGCTCACCGACCGACCGACCTTGCTCCTCATCTCTCTCATTCATCGTCTTTTCCGGAGCGGAGACGAAATAAATAAAAACTCATGTCATGCATATTTATTTTATTATTTATTTTTATTACTATTTAAGGAAGCCGCAATTTCCCTCCGCGATTTTCACAATGATAATCAAATGGAAAACATCCGTCAATCCCGTGTGTTATCACCTGTAATAAACTGTAATAAATTGTTAAATAAATAATTCATAGTCAAGCAAAACCAATATTATTTGTAACTTAGACGTCGTATAATTTTTCATTTCATTTCATAGAGTAGTCATAGATTCCTCCATGATTACTATAAGTATATGTTTTGTTTCTCCTGTAATGACCTTTCATTTAGAATTTGAAAGACTTAATTTAAAAATTTTAAGCAAACAAAAATAATTTATTACAGAAACAATAAATAGGAATTTCACAATTTATTAAAATTAAAATAGTGGGAAAATTTGAAATCCGTTAATAAAAAAGCATAAAAATGCTTAAAAACCTAAGAATAAATAAAAAAAAATTTTAAATAAAAATGTTTATAACCCTTAAATGTTGAATTAATTAGAATTAATAGAATTAATTGTTACAATTATTTTAAATTAAAACAGTGTAAATTTTTTAATGCATTACAACTAAATATAAAACTTAATTTAGAATACATTTTTAGGTACAAGAATTATTAAATAATGAATCAAAAATACAAATTAAAGAACAAATTATATGACATACATTGAGATTGAGAATAAACATTGTGATTGTATAAGAATGTTTTTTAAACTAAATAAAAAATAAATAATTTAAAAAAAATGAAACAAAAAATGATAAATGTAAATTAGAACAATTTATTAAAAATGAAATTGTGCAAATATTTTTTTATTTTGGAATATTCAAATTGTGATATTGTTTAAAGTGTTTTTTACACTTAACCATATTAGAATGTATTTTTCTATAAATTATTTCATTTAATAATATTTTTATTTGTAGAAAATGCATTTTTCCACATGATTGCACATACAATACTACATTATTTTTGATTGTTGAAAGCCACAAAATCCGAAATTCTATCATTTCATCAGTAATTTTGTAATTTATAAAGTATATATGGACGTGCGGTTTATTCGGTGGTAATTTCCTGTAAATTCAAGTGAAAACGGCGTGCGTATACAAAGAATTATAATTGTTATTTGATGATAAAGGGAAGGCCTATGCAGGAAAATAAGGAAAAGTTATATATGTGCAACACTATTTTCCCTGTGTATTATATGAAAGCGGAAATTCCCGAAGGACCCGCTTTTGTAATGCTGTCCGTATGTTATACTGTAGCTCTTCCTATGAGATTGTTAATTTGAGGAGCCGGAGCCAATGCGGGAAAGAGGGTTCCACCTCCAGAACTCCCTCTTTTTCGCTTCCAAGCATCCTTAAATACACTGGATTACATGGACTTTTGCCATGCCCTCCAACTTTATTCGTTCCGATTTCCGCGACACTCCTTCATCATCATCATCATCATCGGTTTTCAGACTTTCCTCGCCGCATTTTTATATAGATTAATATTTCAAATTTTTCCTCATATTTTTTTCCCATCATTCCTTTCCTTAGCTAAATTCTGTCCTTATTTCCTATTTTTCTGAGCTAATTGTAATAGTGACATGTATAGTTTTTAATTAAATTATTTTTTTCCTTTACATGTTTCATGTAATTTAATTCATTTTTTACTTTAATAATTAATTATTTCAAAAGTATTTAATATTGATCTTTTCTGTAAGGCGTGACACTCTGCAAAGCTTTGAGTGGCGTACAAATCCTAAATTAAAAGTATTGATGAATAATAAATAATGTAATGTGTATCTTTCATTGGATTCGGAACAGGTGTTGTAATGAATGTGAATAAAAGGTAAAGAAAAATTTAGGGATTATGATATGTAATGATATTTGTATATTATTAGAATGAGAAAGAATTTACATATTCAGTTCAATACTCATTTAAAATTGCCATAAGCGAAAAATACGATGAGTCAATAATGAAATTTACCAATAATAATTTTATTATTTGCCAGAGGATTTTACGTCTGGTATTGCAAAAACTGTGACGTACACATTTATAAATTCAACTTTTTCCATCGCAAGACCGGGCCACATCATCTCCTATCTCCTGATTATTTCTCAAAACGTCTAAGCGGCGATTAAGTCTTCAATATTTACATGCTTATTTAAAACTTGCATAATTATTTCAATTTAATAATTTTGCGCTCAAAAATTACAAATCATTAGAATTAAAAACAACAGATCCCTTTGAACAGGTTGGTTTTTTTTGATAAGCAATACTTATTTAGACTTCATTTATAATTAAACAAATTAATAATGTGTGCGCAATTAAGCTTAGAATTGTGTCCACCTTTTGATTTTCAACTATAAAGAAATAATTAAATGCCAAGATATCACTTTATCAGCTGCATCGTTTTTTATGTACACACGAATTGATTGAATAAAAGCGCTCAATTGGAAATGGAGATTTCATCAAATTCCCGCATATGCCTAAAGTACCTTAAATCCCGTAGGTATTAGCAATTTTTCCTATCTATTTTACCTCCAGATCTCCACACACTATGCACTGCTGCCTGCAGACAAATCAAGAAGATTTAATTAAATTGGAAAAGATTGCTTTAATGTTGCCAGTGAACTGTTAAAACTGTTAAATCTCTTCGACACTCATCTATTAAAACTACCAAAAATTAGAAAACTCCAGGGAAGAAGTGTTTTTGACGGACCAAATCAAGGCGGGGGATGAGAATCAGAAAATTTATTTCCAAATATTTCGCATTCAAATTCTTCAACAAATCGTATTATTTTTAACATTAAAATTTAAAAATCATTTTAATTGAACGAACAAATACTACAAGAAATTGCTTTCACAATTTAAAAAAAATTGCCTTAAAATTGTTAAAATATCGTATATTTGAATTACTACGAAAAACCTAGTTAGATAGGAGAGAAAATCTAAATTCAAAAAATGGCGTTAAGATTGTAATATAAAAATCTTAGGATTTTTCAAGACACTTCGAAGACATTATTTTTGAGTAAATGTCTGCAAATATAATTTTTTTTAAATTTACATTTAAGATGCTGCAATTTAAAATTCCAGGTAGTAATAAAAATAAAAATTTCCGCTACGCCCGCCTTGCTTTCCCATTCCATAGGAAAAGGGAAAAGAAGAAATGCGGAGAAAACGGGAGAAGTTTGGAAGAAAATGAGAGGAGATAATGGATTTTAATTGAAGATTTGAACTCGTAAGAATATAATTGGCAAGTGTAAACGAATTATCTCCTTCCAGCAGATTCCAAAAGTTGAATAATGGGAAAGTAACATATAGTAATATACATTGGCGTATACTTATATTAGATAAATGATTGGAAATATATAATCGGTTAAACTTGCAAAGGTGCTAAAATGATTTTTAAGCCATATAACATTATGACAATTTTAGTACCTTTGCAATTTTAACCAACGCTATATGTATTTTACAGTCATTTTATATAGAAAAGCTTGGTTTTCATTTGGGAAATCTCATATCCACGCCTAACGGCCTAAGCAACTCGAGAATGAAGAGAGACCTTGCTGGAGAATGATAAAATATCCAGAGTCTGGTGTGTGTTTGGACCGTGTGTGTGCATGAAGAAGATACAGTTGACTGGATATTTTTGGCCTTCCCTGGAGGATTGTGTGCGGCTGAAAATATAAGACTCCTTTGAATCCCCGCTAATGAGAAATGTTGGGAAATGATGAAGGTTCCACCTTCCAACCCCGCCAAACCAAAACTCTCTCTAACTCTCCCGACCGAACTCACTTGTGTGGAACCAACTTCTACTGGATTATATGGACATGCCATCTGCCCTCCCCGTTTCCTTCCAGCTTCGCTTTTCACTTCAAATGTCCCAACCCACAAAATCAGGAAATCACCAAACCCGTGAGGAAATTCTTTTCGGAACCAAAAACTTGATCGACTCCGCACTACTCTACGTCTTTACCCTTTTCATCAATTCCTCTTTATATAAATATATAATTTCAATGCCTAATACTATAGTTTATTATATAAGGTCAAATGCTATACAGCATAGAAATTACTACCCGAAAGTATAAATGACTACCCGAGAAAGGAGGATATAAAATATTTCAACTCGTCTTCCTCACCCGTCAGTTCCTCTCCCGGGCTCTTCCATGGGAATTCTCCACCAACACCACCACCAATTTATTATTGTTGGGGTCGTCGCCTGTCGACGACGGGATCATTTCCACCAAATTTCAATCACACTTCTCTCTCTCTTTCTCTCTCTTCCTCTGATAATTCCGCTCTTTAAAGCATTCCAGCCTGGAATTAATTGATTTTACAACGTGCAATATTTGTGGAATTTTTGTGCATATTTGACACTTTTGTATGTTTGGGGTGAATTTAATTGATTTATTTAAAAAAAATCTTTAAGTGCAAAATACTTGAAAGTTTTTTTTCTTTTTTTGAAAGTTTCCGTTATTTTGTCGGAAGTTCTTGGGAGTTCTCGGGGAGTCTCACCATGCCCCATACGGGTAAGAAATAATCACGCGCGTTCACAATTGTTTCGTGTTATTGGTTCTTTAATACAGAATAAGAAAGTATGGGCATAGGAATTTATTGAATTTTGAAAATTATTTAGCCGGAATTTAAAATGACATAAACTGGGATTCAATTTATATTATTTTTATTTATTAATTAATATATATATTATTTGTAATTGCTGGGCATTATACATATCAAATAACACAATGTCACAAACAAAAAATATGAAATACTAAAAATTATTTTTTGGATTTAATTCACAATTCACTGCGCTTTTCAGTATTGTTCTTCCGATTATAATTTCTTATACATAATAGATTTTTGATAGTAAATGTCTTACAAAAATGTTTTGGCATTCAAGTAATTGTATAATATAAGATTGTGTTTTATTAGATATTTACACAATACCCACGCCGATTATAATTTTGGTGAAATTGAATGATGTATAGAAAATTTCCCAGTTATTTGCAAAATAAAATGAGTTGTTATTGTTTTAACAGAAAATGGTTTGAACAGTACGATGTAAAAGTAAAAATCAATATATTTCGTACAGTTTACAGTTATGAAGACCACATATGTTACCTCGATTTCCCACAACCAATTTACAAACTATACACGGCGAGATGTTTTACGAAATATCTAATAAACAATTTCGCATTTCAACAGTTTAAACATTATTTAACTTTTAGTGCTAATAACAAATTGTCTGACAGGTTGATTTAAGATATTAATAAATTGGGAAGTTTGACATTATTCTGTTTTAATTTGATATGAAATTTAAAATGCTAGAAATTGTAATTCTATCATTACTTTTTCAATTTTTGTGCTTTTTTTGTCATAAATAAATACAAAATAAATGTTTAAATTTCACAATTTATTTTTTTGCAATAATCTAAATCTGTAAATTCAAATTAAATTCAAGAAATCTACAGATGTTTGTCTGTAAATTATCATAAATACTTTTGATGAAATTTCATTATATTTTATTTTTATATTAAAATGTACATATATGTATTATGTATGCGCCCCTTATATTTTTCATGTAGTCACGCCTCCATATGTTGCCTGTATTGTGGTTGAGAATGGTGTTTGATTTCGGGAACCAAACGTTTATTTTAAAAAATCTACTTGTAAACGTAGCGTTCGTTCTTTTGTTTTTAAAACAGTCAGTTGTTCTCGAAATTTGCAAAATTAAAATCAATATCAAATCAGCTTTCAGATGGCTGTGCGAAACAAAATTAACATAACGACGTTGAAGTGCTACAAAATATTCTAAATTATCAAAAAATGAAATTGAAAGAACTAGGAAAATATTTATAATTGATTTAATTCAAACAACGTTTATTTTGTGTAAAACTATGCAATATGGTTTTGCAAGAACTTTTTGAAACTAATTTATTTGAATTTTTGGATTTTATTAAATATGCAACATGGACGTCGTTTTGTAATTTTTATGAAGACATCTACATGTTAAAACCTACTAGATATTGAATTCACTATCGTACAAATTTTCTAATCTATAAAATTGTAGGAGGCATTACTCATACTCGCGCGCAATTGCCACGCCAGAAGAATTTTTAGAAACACATTATTATTTATAAAACACTTCAATGTTATGAGCGGCGTGGATAATTCACAAAATAATACAATATTTTTATTATAAAAACACGGTTTTATATATCGACGTATTTAAAAAAGATTTAATATAATTTACTAAAAGTAAAGGATGTATGTACAGTACTAAATATTCTGAAGAATAATATTTTTACAAATTTTTAAAAATATTCGTTAAAACTACAGACTTTATTTAAACATTGAATAAATAATAATGAATTGTTTTAAAATGGCTGACACGAAAATTAAATGTTGATAAAATGTTTTTAATAGGTCAAGCCGGGGTAAATCAGTTAGGCGGGGTTTTTGTCAACGGGCGACCGTTGCCGGATTATGTGCGTCGGAGGATTGTGGAATTGGCTCTGATGGGCGTCCGACCTTGCGATATTTCCAGACAACTCCTGGTTTCCCATGGCTGCGTGTCCAAAATCCTCACCCGATTTTACGAGACAGGGTCAATCAAGCCGGGCTCTATTGGGGGAAGTAAAACCAAGGTATATAATTTTAAATAAATAATAATAAATAAAAAAAATAGTTTACAAATAATTTAAAAAATTTGCAGAAAATAAAGCGGGAAATTTTAAAATCCTCACCTATATTCGCACTAAAATCTCTGTAGCGCTTTTAAAATTTCCCGGCATATACATATAATACAAATAAGGACCAATCAGGTTTTCCCCTTGCAGAGCACGGGCTTAAAGCTAGTTAAAAAAAATATGGAAAAAAGGGTAATTTCCAAAAAAAAGTATATAAATTTAAATTACAAATAATAAATTGAAAAAAATTAACAATTTGAAAAAATAATAAATATTTAAACAATAATTCGACAGTAATTTATAAATCCATTTAAAATTCAATGAAACAATAGGGCTAATTGTAAGTTTGATTAGTTAGGTGAGAATAAATATTTGCACGCTATATTGTAACTTTTAATTTTTTTTAAATTTATTAATTTTTTTTATTAACAGCAAGTTGCTACACCGGCAGTTGTGAAACGGATCCTGCGCTTGAAGCAAGACAATCCGGCGATGTTCGCTTGGGAAATCCGTGAACAGTTGCTGAATCAGCGGATATGTGACGTGCATACGTGAGTTGCGGAAGAATTCATTAATTATTATTAAAACGTGGCATTTAATTTCATGATTAAGCGTACAAGTGTACAGTTTTCATTACGGAATTTACACAGAAGCTCACAGGAACTCATATTTTATTATAAAGAAATGAAAATCAGTTCAATTTTTCTCATTTTTCTACATTCTTTCCCACCGTTTGTTATTTTTGCACAATTGCCATGCATGTAGATCGTCTGCGCGTCAGCGTTTGTAAAAATTTATCAAATTAATTATGCGTCATCTATACAAAATACAATAAGATTTGTTGATTTTTTAACGACTAAATTATTTTCGGCATTTTATTTTTCTCTCTACACAACAAACATATTTAGTGCACATTTTACCCTTGACGTACATAGCGCATTGAAATGCAGAAGGCATGGAGATCGGACGGGAAATCTAAAATCAGATGTAGGATCTTCAAATAATTGGGCGATAATTCCGTCGATAATTCCTAATTAGTAATTATACACTGCACATTGTACATCTTGCCCCATGTTTCTTGACATGATTTTCTTAATTTTATTTATATTTTGTATTTCCCCTACACATATATAAAGTCATTATATAAATGATACAAAATTTTTGTTTGCTTAACCTCTTACATGATCTCGTTATGGAATTTATTTATAAAAAATACTTTTTTCATCCTTCAGTTCATTCAAATTACCTTGACTCTTATATGCTTTACTATACATTAGATTAGGATCTTGAGGATTTTGTATTTATAAAAAATAATTATCCGTTACTATTTTCAGTTCCTTTTTTGCCTTCTGTTATTTTTTGGAAAGCTTTCAACATCTGTAAATTTACAGGATTTAGTATAGTAAAAAGAAATAGATATTACGTTCAGAGTGGACTGATGTAAGATGTAACAGAAAAGGTTCTTTTTTTTTACTTTTTTACTTTTTGTACGTAATGATACGTTACTGTATTTAAGTATTAAATGTAATTGCATGTGTATAAAAAAACTATGGTACACATATACAAGTTCTTCGAACCGTTTTATTTGCATTGCACTGGCGCTAATTGCATTTCACATTATAAAGAAATTACTGCTCCAATTCAACGTAGGTATTTGGTCTCTTATTTTGGATTTTAATACTTATTATTACAACTGCTGCCTATATGCGCTGGTAAATACAGAATTTTTTATGATTTTAGGCTGCGTTTAAACAATTTTATACTTTGCATTTTCTTTTTCCAGACATAATCATTAAATTAATGTAACATACAATATATTTGCTAAAAAGTTCCTGAACATGAATTTTGTATGTCAATTTCAGTTTTAAACTAAATTAAATATTTAAATATTTTGGTAGTTCAAAATAGCAATTAATAAAAAAAGTAATTAAAAATATATAAAGAAATAAATACAATTAATATGGGGAAAATTGTAAAAAAAAAATTAAACGCACAGTTGACAGAATTGGAAATTGAATATATCCGAGTATGATTTTAGCCGCAATTTCTTATTTTCCGAATTATTTTAAATTTATTTATTTACTTTTGAATTATTGTAATTTTTTGCTTAATTATCAGCGATGTTAAAACTTTCAATAATGCCTGAAATTCTTTTCCCTGATGCTTACTTAAATTTATTGGAAATTAACTACAATGGATCGAACTACTATAATTGGATATTATTTATAAAATTGTATTTTATTATATATTTTGTAAAACATGACCGCCGTTTATATTTTTTACTTGCGCCACATCATGATTAAGCTGTGATGAACGCATTGGTGTAAATTCGTTAAAAAGCTTTACTTACTCTGTAAATTATGTAAAAGTTGTCTACAGTGTTTGAGTTTTATCATTCTCAATATCACTGTATTGCCCATTTTCATCCCAATAAACCTTACCGAATAATTTCTAATGAATAAGTTAGTACGGCAACAGCGTATAAATTCTAAGCGGCGTGTATGTATTACAATTTCTTCACCTCATCCCAGTACCCAAAATACTCGCAGACAATATTTCTAACAGCATAATTAATTTAAATACTTTTAATTTTAATTAAATTTAATACAAGCAATAAGGGAATTTTCTTCAATTTGTCCCGTTTTTTTTGTTATGTATTTTTCCAAATAAAATATATCCCTTAATAATTTATTTTATTTAATTCTTGCCAAATTCACATTTAATTTAACATATTAATTTAATATTTTCTTGATTAATAATTAATTAAGTTCTCCTTGATTGTTTGCATTTTCATTTGCAACTTTGTGTGCACGAACTAAAATAAATCTCAATCTCGTGGGAATTCTTGGATTTAGCAACGCATAGCCTGTATTATTATTATTAGCAATAAAGTTCTCGGCCGCTGACAAGCATGGAAATTCAGAAATAACATGATTGTCGAAGTCAAGCCAAGCCAAGAGCAAGAGCAGGATCGTCGGCATTGTTGCGGGAGAATGAGCTCAAATGAGCTCATCACAATATTATATGTAATAAGTATATGTATGTACATATATGTAAGTACGACAAGAAAAGAACAACAAGAAAAGTTTAAAAGAGGAACAGCCGTGCATAAAGCACTGATGAGGTCCGTCATTATTATAGTTATACATTATATTCCTTATATCTTTTACAACCCTGCTGACGGCTTGATGAGGGGGAAGCCTCCCTTCTCATCCCCATATAGGAACTTCACAGTGCTCACGGTTTATTAGCAATGCTGAAGAGCCTCTAGCTGTTCCTCATCGGTTCTGCTGCTCATCGCCTCCAATTATCACCGAGATAATCCTTATACTCACACAATCAACCATCCGTTCCTTTTCCGCGCTTTGCAACAACTGCGTAAAAGTTATGGAGGCGTTGATAAATTGCGAAAAAATTTATATTATTTGGGCAAAATTATTCGTAGGGAATATGCAGGTATTTTTGGACTTCCTGTGGATTGAATACAATTTTAGCCCTCACAATGACATGAGGCGTTTGGAATATCTGTAATGATTGAGAAAATTCCAACAAAATAATGAACGGCGTTAAATGGCTATGCAATATCTAATAAATACACAATTAATAAATTATTTATTAATTTAATTAAATACAGACAAAACAACAAAAAAATTCACTAATTTTTTATTTATTACAAAATTTAAAAAAATAATTACTTATTTTGTAGTAAAATATTACTACTTTTTCAGAAAAATTAAATAATTATTGTAAACTTTTCCATTCAATTCGCTGTATTATTTTATGGATATTTGATGGACAAAATTTGAATTTTCCTAGCGAAATTGCAAAGTTCTTGTGTAAAATTTTAAAAGTATCTTCATATTTTAAAAAAATCAGAAAAACATACTAAATATAGAAAATTTCTAGACATTTTTTTTGAAAATTTGTTTACAAATCTTTAGAAATTGTTTTATAAAATTTCTAAAAAATTTGTTTAGGCAAATTTTTGCGAATTTTTTTATAAACTTTTTAGAAAATTTGTTTAGACAAATTTTTGCGATTTTTTTTTATAAAATTTCTAGAAATTTTTTAAAACAATTCCTAAAAACAAACTCATTTAGCAACGCTTCCATTAACTTGTAAGTCAGTTGTCATAAAACACATAAAATGCATACATTTCCCAAGAATTTCCGTTTCTTTACAGTTTCCTCCCTCGTCTGCCTGCAATATATTCTTGTGCAAAGGGCTGAGCATGTTAAAATTTAATGTTGTCTACATTTATTCTTCTTAATGCGCGCACAATGCCTGTCAGAAATCATAAACCTCTTAATTTATCCCTTGTTTTTTTTCCTAGAGGTGGATGTGTAAATATATATGTATGTATTACAATATTTTCAACACGCAATAATAAACCAAGTATATATTGTGTACATATTGTTTCCATTATCCTGACGCCGCTGACTGCTGACTCGCTCTTCCTTCCTTTTCACGTCTGATAAATTTACCGTTCTGTGAAAATTTTGATAAAATTGTATCTATGAGGATTATAAATGCTTGTTCATGTTATAGAGCGCTCCATTTACCGGTTTATTATTATCGCCATATGTATATATGCATAGGAAAGGAAGGATTTTTTATACCTCAATTATTACATTTATTACTTACGTTACTACTGCCATTGCTGCAAAATCAAGGTTCTTGTTTTCATCCTCAAAATCCCATTTACTATTTCTTACAGTGTTCTCGTCTTGTTTTGTTATTCTTCTTCTACAAGGGAAAGGAAAAGCCGTGTAATTAACAGGATTATTAGATGTTCTATAGGCTTTAAGTATATTGCGGTTACGTTGGAAGTTTTTCTTGAGCGCTCCTGCTGTTGTTGCTTTTCAAGACATTGACACTGGGGAGTAAATGCAGAACTTTACATGCTTAATAATGTCATATATTTATATAGAAGCGAAGTATGGCGAGAAGTAAGAAAGCTGTCAAAAAATTTGACTTGCCATTGCCATTTTATATATATAACGTTTTTGCTCAAATTTTCCTCTCAAAGTGCAACTCACAGGTGAATATGTGGTCAACCATGAAACATTCATCTTTTTCTCGTGATTTCCCATGTAATTCAATGAACTTTTTTGCAAATTGGGGAACTTGTTAGCTTTCTTATGTATCTACATATATTTATTATGTTTCCAATGCTTTTTATGGATATGCATGTCTTTACGCAATTTCTGCAGTAAAGGACGTAATATAATGCGGTTTTTATGTTAAATTCCATAACATTCTTGGAAATTTACTTTCGTTTGGGATAAAACTGAATTTTTGTGTATTTATTTTTAATTTGGAGTGTACTAATTTTATACCTGAGATTGACGAAACTCGTTTCAAAAATAATAAATTAGGATTTACTTGCACTGCATTATTTTTTATTCAATTATTTAATTAAACTGTGGACAACAAACCAAACCAAGCAATTCCTGTTGAGAACTAAGTTAATCTAATTTACCTATTGGCGTTAAAATTTCTCAAATATGTGTTGGTTTATATCTGTTTATAATTAATAATTGTATCGAATTCATTAAGGATTCATTCTGAATAAATTACGCTGTATTTTAAATGTAGCTTTTATTTATTTAACATTTTTAATCGTTGCTCACATTCTTTGTAAATTTCAAGACTTCAGCGCCGTTCGTAATTTTTGACCAGATCTACAACTATTTCAGGTCAGCAGCATAAGTTCTACGTGCAGTTTGTGTCAATTCAACTCGATATTCACAAATTTCATTAATTAATTTTTATTTAAAATACATGTTTGCCTTCCATTGGTTCAATAATTTCTTCGCAAATGACAAGTTTAATTATTTTCATGCGGTCGTCGGCAACCTTACCATAGGCAGAGCTTTGCAAGCATATAAATCATTTTCTGACATCAAACACCCAAAATATCCTAAGATCATAATTAAATTAAAAAGCTTGCTAAAATTAATTACTTAATGTGTTACGTTACAGGATTCCCAGCATCAGTTCAATAAATCGGATCCTCCGGAATTCCGGGATGCTCATGCCGTCGGACGTGGGTTCGGAAGTGGGGTCAGCTGCCTCGGCCAGTGATTATCACCATCATCATCATCAAATGCAGCACCAGCAGTCAAACAATAATAATAATAACAGTAATAATAATAATAACCACAATACCACCAGCCATAATGCTAATAGTAATCAGCCCTCTTCCGGTTATCAACAAATTTCTCAAAACCATCATCATCATCATCAGCAGCAACAAATACAAACGCATGGCCATCACGGCGCTGTTGGAGTTCCGACCGCCCATCACTACTCCGACACTCCAGGCCTTCCTGGAAACTCATCGAAGGTTCAACCAGGTCAGCCATTTACTCTGTCAATCTTTTTTAATTGCATGTAATAATTTGTGTTTATAATTAACATGAATTTACTGAAAAAATTATTCGAATTATATTATTATTATTTTATACAGAAGAATTAAATTACAAGTTAAAGAATTAATTTTCGTTTAAAAAATTTAATTACATTTTATAAAATTTTTGTAGAAAAATTAAATTAAAATTGAAAGAATTTTAAAAAAATAAATTAAAATAATTCAAAACTATTAAAATTTAAAAAGAAATTGGAAATAAAAATAAAAAAAAATTATTTTGTTAACCCACTATTACCGCAGCAGGTGTGTGTGAACTTTAAAATAAAAGGTAACCAAGGGTTGACAACGTAATAATAATAATGTTATCACATCACATTTGAACTCCAAACACGACACGATGTATTATGTTACATAAGTAAGTACACAGAAAAGAAATTGTTATATAAAAAAAATTATAAAACTAGAGTGTAAAGATGATATTATCTAATCTTAAACGCACATGGAAGAAACGATATATCCATGTGAGATAGTTAGATTAGAAATTGTAGGTCGCCGCAACGTTTTTGTCATATCGTCGTCATCATCGGCATAAAACTTGGCCACCAGCGTCATTAAATCCCCATTATTCTTCTTGTAATATTGAAGTTTAAGCCTGTTATTATTATTATTATCATTATCAACAAGAAAAAGACAAAATTGCCATGTCATTTTACACAAACCTCACAAATAGCAAGCAAACAATGTGAAAGTATTACACAAGTCTCTCATCATTATCGATGATGATGGTTACCGCGATTTAATGACGCAGATATTGCAATGGTGATAGTTTGTCAAGCGTGGGTGATGAATGCAATTTTAAAATGTTCAAAAAATGTGCAATAAATTCTCAGCGATACTCTCATCTTTGGCTTTCCAATAATAATAACAATAAATATTTTTTTTTAAATTACAATGATTACATGGATTTTAACGAAATTCCTATATTCGTTCTGATGATCAAAATAATTGGTTTTGTGGGATTTCTGGGATATATTTTTTATTTAATGTAATAATAAGGATATCGTCGGTGGAGATGCAAACTGAGCTATCTGGCTATCTCCAAACCAAATGTACATCCCTATAGCTGCAAAGTGATGAACATCCACCAACATTTTAAGTGCAAGATGGGATAACTCCACTAAATTGACTAAATATATTTACAATTGCCTTGCAACCTTGCCTTGCAGTTGAAATTTTAAATACAAAAGCTCCCGCCGTTTTCAGTTGTTAACGCAATTTAAACGACAGGATGTCCCATATATTTGCATTAAAATGTTTCGGTGGTGGATATCTCATCTTGCATTTAGGTTCACATATGGAGATAGCCCACTTTTAAAGTGACCAGATGCCCTCTAAAATAGAGTACTTGCACTCTATTTTGACCGGTCAGCTACTACGACTTTGCAGCTA
>JAQGAK010001317.1:0-35384 GCA_034696945.1 Lipothrix lubbocki | reverse complement strand
GTTCGATTCAAAATCTCCCCGATGTGATTAGTCACGTCGTCGTGAAGATAGGTGGCTGAGCTCTGCAGTTCTAACAAATACTAATTGTATTATAGATACATGTAAATTTTTTCGGGGATTCTCCTCCATCAATGCAACAACCTCAAATATATTGATGTGGTCCTTATGTAGTATGTACATACTATAGATATACCCGTATATGTACCTATATATAATCTTGTGCACTTATTTTGTGTACGCTCTACAAATATAATTTGAGAGACTGGTATGGTACTTCAACACTCCTAACACACTGGAAATACTAAATACTGTACACATAGACAAATAGGATTGTTGTTGATTTGCTCTGAATTTCCTCAGTTTAAACGAATAATCTCATATGATGTTAACGCTTATAGTTTTTGAAATTTAGAGATTATGGAGTTACGAAAAAACCCCTAATTTCAAGTAGAAGAGCTTAAAATTTAAAAGAATAAATCGTATTTTATCAAAATTTTTATACAGAAGAAAAATCTATTTATAATGAAAGTATACTTATAAGGTATATGGTTTAATTTCAGAAATACTTCCACTATTCGAAAAAAACACTGAGAGTTATTGATTTAAAAATGAAACTTGTTGCACGATTTTTTTTCAATATGGAGACTGCATATGAATGTATTGGAAAATAATTTTTTTGGGAGCAATTTCTCAATTTTGGATTTTCGATTTATAGAGCTTTTCTTTGTCTTGTCTTTGATTTCCCTACAGAAGCTTTTATTGTATTACGAGAGCGACAATTTCGAATCTAGGGCGATTTAAAGAGGAAAAGGAATAAAAGAAATAATATTGTTGAAGGCGGCAATTTTAAATTTGTTTATAAAAGAAAAGTGATAAGTAAAGGGTTAATGGTATGTATATAAACAATGTTTAGTATATGGACAGTGTTCAATATATGGTGACAATGTGTATTATATATACACACTGTTAAGTATATGGGCAATCTATATGAGTGCACAACTGCATGGCACACATACTTACCAAGCATTTATTGAATAAAACACATAGAAAGCAGTATATTTCTTCTTCAAGTCTAATAAACTGCAGTCCGTCCAACATTAATGTATGAGCTTGCCCCAGTGTCTCTCATCCCTGATTCCTCTTTACAACATTATTCAGTCCCAGCCAGCCACAGTCAAAGTGTTTTCACTACTGCGTGCTTTCATACATTGTGTGAATAGTTGTACCGTTGTTGTTTTACAACCCGCGCTTATTTTATGCTCCTCTAAGCATTTTATACAGACATGCAGTCTAGCATAATATGAGTTTCTAGTATATGGAGGAGACCGCCGTGCTCTTCTTGCTACATGCTCTTATATATACTTTTACTCTCCAATGTAGTCTTCCCTACTTAACATAATATATAGGTATATTTGCTTTTTTTACTCATGCATGTGTATGCTCATGTATACTTATTAAGTACAAAACATATACAGACGTACAAATACAACAACGACAACAACAAGCGTTTCGTTTGTCAGCGAGGATTCCGCTGATGGACGATAACAACCAGGAATTTCACGGATTCTCCCTCCAAGTGCCATAACGTTTACCGACTTTTACGAACTTTTTAGGGGCGTTCAAGTATAACGGTCTTATTTTTAATTAATTAAAATCTTTCAAAAATTCTGGGTCGGTAATTTTTAAAGCTGATTGCTCTATGTACAGCTACAACTTTTAGAGTAAATTTTAATTCCTCGGAATTAAAATGTGGCAAAAATCATAGGAAATCCAATATTGCAAACTTTCTGTACATTGTCTACACATTATATATGTTTTTTAAGATTTAAAACGAGAAATTTGAAGATTTGTCACCAAGCTTTTAATACGCAAAAGTGAGTCTTGTCTTGAGCCTATATTTTTAGTGTTATATATCGACTTGTAGTTTAGAAAATAGCGGGGAAGAGAGCTTAGTACATAGTAGCTGCAGACGTTGAAGAGATCGTAAATCCAAAGTTTACGGAGTGTGAGCGTGTTGGATGATCATGTGTGTGTGTGTCTGTCTCTGTTTGTGTGGATGAGTGTGAAGAGACATTCTTTTTACTAGACGAGTGAGATGTACAATGTTGAATTACTCTCCGATCTCTATGCTGCTGCTGTTGTGAGTGTGTGAAGGAATTATTATAGACAGACGTGTTATATTTTAATGGTGAGCCTAAAAGTCAGCATGTATATATGCATATGGCTCTGTATTTCTTTGAGTAAAAATGTGTAATGAAGTTACGACAAGACGAACGGAGAGAAGGGTTGAGGAACAATAATAAAATGGTGGAGAGTGCCAAAAAATCATTTAATCGAAATATTAAATCACGGCTGACGGCCCGTCGACTGCCTTCCCCTGCTAAAAATCCTCTGTAAATCATCATTTACTGACTTTATAAATCTACTTAGTAATTTCTTCAGCACCAAAATCTACTTTTTTTTATACAAATGGAATGTCGCGGCGCGGGTTAAGGGGAAAGGCAATAACTGTATGTATAATAAAGCATTGGGAATAATAGTACATATGTATATAAATATAGAGTCATATGTATATAAATATAGAGTCATATGTACATTTAATATATAATGCACATTAAGGTAGTTTCCCTTCATATATATATATCAAAATTGCAGACTCCATTTATTTTTAATTCCGATTGAGGAAGCGATGATGCATAGATTTTTGGAAACTCTTCATCAATCATTGAAATTTACAGACTTGATGGTTGATTTCTTTATAAATATATCGTTTTTTCTCCCATGTATTTTAAACGGGGGTAATTGTAAATAGTCACAAGTTTAATAAACACATGTTTCAAATATATTTAACCCTGTGATTCAAGTACATTAAGGATACTTAAGATACCTTTATAAGATATACATACTTCCAATACATACAAAATACTTCCTGATACCTTTATAAGATACTTGCAATATATGTAAGATACTTCAGATACCTTTACAAAATGCTTCCAGTATATGTGAGGTACTTCGGATACCTTTAGTAGATACTTCCAAAGAACGTGAGGTACTTCATATACTTTTATAAGTATGAGAAGCTTCAAATGTATCTAAGATACTTCAATAAGCAAATAAAGCCAGTTATCAATCTAAAATCAAAGGATAAAAATATCAAATTAAATGTAAATATCCACTGTTTAACTTTTGCACTGGTAAAAAATTGCGTTTAAAAAAATAATATGTGGGATTAAATACTATAATGCTACTCATTCTCTCTCTCTCTGTCTCTCCATTTAAAATAAAGGACAATAAGGTACTTTCGAAGAATTATTGAGGATTTTATACAAAATACAAGACTTATTTTACGTTTCTGTACGTATTATTTATTGTGTGTGTTATGCATGTATGCAGTATGACCGTTGTGTGTAAGGCATGCAAGAGTCCAAAAACGTGGCTCCATTCATTATACCTTTATGACTGTGGCATGACACGGTCCTCCGCATTAATAACTCAACTTATATCCTCTTTCACAAGTCATACACTGCATCTCTGTCTCTCGCTCTTTCGTCCAATATGTGTTTTCCTAAGGGCGGCACTGGAATTAATGAAGTTTGTAATCACTGCCCTCACGGTGACGATAGTTTTGAGGTGAGCAATAAGAGCCAACATGCAGCAGAGAGTATGTGTATACATTACTTGTATTATAGCCTCGATCGTCGTTGTCAGGACAGCACGCCATTATTATCATCTGTACTCGCCTCTATTAAGTATAAGTACACCGCTATGCTTTTTAGCCTGTTCCTGTCAGTACATGGCATCTTAAGTTGCAGTCTAATGGTCAACCTGATGGTAATGCAGGTATTCTGTGCATGCCAATATATGTATCTCTGTAATATGCTGATATGAAGATATGCCTTAAAGGCCCGCCAGCGTTCTCACGACATTTGATTCACAATGATTTCCCCCAATACTTTTGGATATTGTGATATGTATGTATTACATTTTCTCTGAATTTTTGACCAATTACCCCCAAAAAATGTTCTAAATCATACGTATACCTTATGTCCACTGTTGTTATAAGTATTTCTTTAGTTTTGCCAATTCTCTCAGCATTGTGATATCTTTTGATTTGGTATCACAATTGTATAAGTACCTATGTACACACTTTTTGTGTATTTTATCAAGCATTTTTCCCTTGAACATGTGTAAGGATCAATAAATCAAAGGGATTTCACTATGAGTCAGTCGATTATTGAAGGAGTGGCATTTGATAAATAACAAATACATCAAATGTATGAGTGCAAGGAGTTTTTGAACAGTTTTTAATTCCTCGGAATTAATATTGAGGTACTTTCGTGATAGTTAATGTTTGCTGTTGTAATTATTTCGGGTAGTTTTGAAAACACTGTCATAATGCTAATAACAGGATAGAAGTAGGAAATAAAGAAAAAATTACTAAAAATAATAAATTATGATATAATTGAAAATATTTTAATACTTACATTACTCAAGAAACATAATAAAAAATTTAAAATAAATAATAAGAGGAAGGATTAAAATTAAAACAAGTAATTCCCATTCTAATTCGAGCTGTTTCGGGTGTCTTTAAGTAGGCACTAAAGAAATGATGGGTGAGGAAGAGCATTAAAAAGGATTGTCGAAGTAAGTAAAGTTAAAGATGGAGAGAGAGAGAGGAATGCAATGGTTTAAAAATGGAAAAAGTCTTAAGTTTAAGGTGTTATGAGAATGAGAGAGAGAGAGAGAGAGAGGAAGAGAAGCAATGGATAAGTAAAGGAGGAAAAATAGTGAAGAGAGAGACGAGAGGTTATTATGGAAAAATCTTTTTCTCGTCTACTGATGACGAATCCTTTTGGCTACATAAATACTTATGCTGATATAGGAGCGATAATATTTCGTGACTGTAGCCCATATATCCTCCCTCCCCAGAAGTTACGGCGGGTTTGGGCCAGGGGTGCCCCTACCCCTCAGTAATAAAGGGGACCCCAGGAACATATTTTATATAGGAATAGCAAAAAAGAGCAATTCTCTGTGTCAGCTACAAATCAAGTCCATAGCACATCAAATGCCATGGAAAGCTCGTACACTCCAAGCATTATATCACTAGGAGAATGACAGGCGAATGGTTTTTGAGTCTAAGACCCAGCAAGCCAGAAACTCCCCTTATATATAACGCACACATACACAAGCTCAAGCCGGTGAGATGCCCTACAACATATGACGTGCATACTCACATCTTACACCAGTAACATACATATTATGAAGTGTATTATATGAGAGAATAACATGGAACCTTATGTGTATATACTTATATGTATGTACATTTGCCCTCCGCGTTTTAGTATTTTAACTCTTCTTCTTCTTCTTTTACTTCTTCTGGTTCTGGTGCTCCTTCTACTTGTTACTATTATATTTCTTGTTCCTCATCTTCCCTTTCGTCTCCTGCTCTTATTCCCATTCTTCTCTCCGTGTGTATGTGCCACTACATAATTTTTGAGTATGTATATATGATCTTCTAAATAAGTGCAAAGCTCAGGGTACATGTTTTAGCTTAACGTAATAAAGCAAACTATTTATAAGTATAGCAATTTATATGGGAGATACGTTTATAAGTATTGCTATTTATGTAGGAAATTCTGTACTTATAAAAATGAGTATAGCAAATTATAGTAGAGCAAGTCTCAAAATAAGCCTGTAGCAATTTAAACATACGAATTTGTCTATAGGCAGTTTGTGTATAAGTATAGTAAGTTATACGAGTAAAGTCCCCTGGACTTCTGGTCCTCAACTTGTATGTTTATGTGTGTGTGTGTGTGTGTGTGTCTGCACTCATCGTCGACAACTCTCCGTCGACCCTCTTCTCTTCTCGCTACCCCGTCAGTCTTTCCATCACTCAGGACATCAGAAAATGGATTCATGCCCGTCTCCCGGAGAATTTTGTCGGGTTTTTCTTCCTATATGAGCTTCCATTTACTCCATATCGTGTCCTTATATGGAGGTAAAGTGTATGTGACGTTATTGCTCTTATGGCCGTAGACTACATACTAGCAGTAGCCATAAGGAAGTATGTAATTGCAGAGGAAGTTTGCAAGTATAAGTATATAAAGCATTGTAGGTAATAATAATGTATAGGTGCATGTACATACATACGTTGTACTGCTGCAGAATTTCTGGTGGATCAGAATGTATGACAAGACAGTTGCTCACTCACACACACATACATACCCCGAGAAGAGTGAGTGAGAGAGAGAAGACAGACAGACAGACAATCTTCTCGCTGCTCTCTGGTCCGTCAAGCCCGCCACACACACATACTATAGCAAACAATAATCAATAGAGATAATAGCTTCTCGGACGGACGTCTCACTCCTCCCGCGTATATTCCTTGTTGTACCATGTGTATTTATATCTAGACTATTCAGCTATACCTATCTATATATGTACATGTATCAATTACTGTATGTTATAGACATGCGATGTATACATGTACATGTGTATTGTATTATTGTTATAGTATATAAGGCATACATTGGGGTTATATGTATCTGTAGATATAAGAGACTCATTTTATCACAAGTCTCCTCACATCTCCTTCCTAATCTGCACATGTTATGTGTTGACCATTTCCGTCGATCTTGTTCTTCTGTTCCGAAGATCGCCCTCTCCCCCTCCTCCCGCATTTGAATTGAGGAAGACTTGACGGTGGGGTATATGTTAACAGAGATATATTGTAATTTTGATTTTTGTGTCTGAAGGAACATAATATAGTAAGAATTTAAAAGAAAAAGAATTTCGCAGCCATAAAGTAAAGAATAAATTTACTAGAAAAAAAGTAAGGCGATAGCAATAAATAGCAAAAAACATGTTATGTGTGTCATCGAGGCTGATGAAAGAAAATGCAAAAGGGAACTTAAAAGCGGAGAACGTAAAGCGGAGCATGGAAGAAGGAAACGTAAAGTATTAAGTTTTTGGTGTTGATGTGGTTGAGGCTGATGAGAGCTTGACTTAATTTGTTGACGGAGAGAGGAGACAGGTAATGCTGTGAAGGTATATAGTCTTTCTCTCTTTCTCTGTTTGGTCACGTCGGACTCGTAGGAGTGTGGCGAGGTAGTACTTTTTTCAGGCAGTATATTACATACTCATGCTACATATATTAAATGCAGATACATGTACGTGCATAAGGAATTACATGTAAAAAGTAAATAATATATAACTAGTAATAGTATATGCTTCCCTATAATTATACATGTAGCTATACATTTATGTGCGGAGGATATTTGGTGAGGAAGGGAAGGAACCTACACTCTCATAATTCAGTCAGTTTGGTGGACTGCAGTGGACGCGCACATAAGTTACCAACCTATAAGTCATCATCTTAAGAGAGCTATGGCTGCCAAGCCTACTCCTCCTCAACGTGACAGGTCAACTATAGGTCATTGGTAGCATGGCGCCATGTTACCTGATTTATGTCATTCTTCCCAAGACCACTACTACTACTACTGCTCCTATGCTATAAAACAACCCGCATCCCCAATGTGATGCGCTCCAGTAAAACAAATCAATGGCTTTTTTCCCTTTCTTCACTCGTCTTCTCTCTCTCTCTCGTTTCCTCCAAGTTTCGCTCTCATTTTTTGTTGTATCGGAATTGTTTAGTATGTTGCTGATTTTTTGTTTTAAATTTTTGCTGAATTTTTTGAGTATTTTTAGGATTCTAGTACATTTTTATTCCTACTGATTTTCTATTTTAAAGTATCCTGTGTTCTGATACCTTTTGATTATTTAAATCTCTTCCAATTTTAGCTTATTGTTTTGCTTTTCAAATTACTGTCAAGGTATGTTTGGGAAAATTGTTGGTAAATTAGTACAGAAATTAAAGTTATATCTTCCAAATCTAGTGATAATAAGTAAGTGGGTAGTTCTAATTAGTTTCATATTACTAGAATGCATTCCAGTAAGTATTGTCTTCAATTAAAAACAATTTTACTTAAAATCTTTAAAATTCTCAGGTTTTTTGCATGAATATTTAGCTGTATGGATGAGCCAAAAACGGCTCGTGCAGTAGCACAATTGCCAAATAAAATCCTTATGCGTCCAGCAACTTCTTTCGGAGGAACAAAACAAATCGCTCCCTCTTCAACTCCTCGCAACTCTTTATATTATGTAAACATACATTATGTATAATGTGTATGTAAAGTTTGAGATTCGTTTTTTTTTCATACTATTTTTCTTTATATCTAAATACTTATATATGTAGCTACCTCATTCTTTTACAATGTGTTTTTATTACTAGTAGATATACATATATATGTTCCTTATTGTTGTACTTTTTCGGTAAAGTAAGTCTGTCTTTCTCCAAATACTGCACATACATATACATACTCCGTACATTTTCTTCTTCTTCTTCGTCTTCTTGTTCCATAAGATTTTTTTCCATCTTTTGGCGGCTCCTGCCGTTATTCTCTGTATTGCATCAAGATTGTCTTCGATGGACGGAAATGACCTCAGGATTTATTCACTATATAGTCTTTAGGCTCGACGAGGAGACTTTATTCAGCAAGATTTATAAGTGTAGTAAATTATGAGGCTGAGTGAAAGAAAGGAGCTGTAAGGGAAAAGAGAGGAGAGTAGGTTTTGCTAGGAGCGGAGAAGGTACTTAAAACTTCTTTATACACTGTGTGTGTGTGTGTGTGCTTGTGTGTGGCTGTGGAGGTTATATACAGGATTATATGTCTCTCTTCATCTCGTCTCTCCCACAGTAATATATATTCTTTTAAGGATACTTATAGATTTGTATAATGGAGAAAATGGCACAGTTGAATTTACTTTGGTATTTTATATATTATAAAAATATCCACACTTTTCCTAGAACTATTTTAGCTAATATAAATACATATATGTACATTCACTATATTGCATATACGTGGTATATGTACTCAGTACTTTCATGTACCCGGAAAAAGTACGTACATAGGCTTATTAGAGTCCAGACTTTATGTTCAAGTATTTTTAATATAGCATATTATTATTATTATTATCAACAATTGCTATTTTTCGTCCGATATTTAAACCATACTGTCGGAAGTTACACTATGTGGAAGGAATGCGTAAGAAGATGATTCCCAACTATGAATAAGAAATTGAGTGGATGGAATTATTGAGGCCGAGATTTGTAGTCGTATTATATGGTTGTTCAAAGCCTATGGGAGATGAGATTCATGGGAAAGAATAGGAGGACGGTTCTGGATTCCCCCATAGTTTATGGGACGACCGTAGGTAATGAGAAATCATACTTGGTATTGATGAATGCTGATGATTTGATGAGGATCAACTGCTTCGCTCAACCGCCATGGACAGGCAGGCCATGCTTATAGCTATAACCTTGCTTATCCATAAGTATAAGTATAGCAATGGTCAATCATAGCAATGCTCGCAACTATGCCAATGCTTAACTAAAGCGATGCTTAACTATATGGCAATACCCAACCATAGCCATACTTGACTATACAGCAGTGCTTAACAGTGTATAGCTATGCTTAACTATAGCACACTATAGTTAACCTATACACCACATAACAAAAGTATTTTAATCCTATCCATAGGTGTTTACTTATTTAATTTGGTAACAATTGACTGTGAAGACACTTCATATTTTTATTTTTAATAAGTATATTTCATTTTAGTATCTGATTTTATATCACCCATAACCAGCTGTGCATACAAGTGGAATCTAAATATAAGTACGCCTATATTTAAGTCGTGCATGCATATATGGAGCATCTCCGGAGAGATGAATTTTCTCACAAGAATTTATATTCGACTAAATTGGAGATTGTGAGCGGATAGTATTTGTAATAATGTATAGAAAATGTAATAAGAACATCTGCGCTAGTGATTGTGTGTGTGTGTGTGTTTGCAAGAATAGAGACAATAAGTCTATCGGGCTATATAAAAAAGTTAATGTGTAAAACTGTGTATGAGTGATGTATGTGGAGTGTACGTGAGGTATATAGCTTTTGAAGATATGGTGTAGCTATATAATCTATCAAATGTTTAATAAGTGCAGTAACTTTGATATGTACTGTAAAAATTGTGGAATTGGTAATATGTAGAGTAAAAAGAGTTTATATATACTTACATACGCACAAGAAACTAGTACATATTTTCTTAAGCTATATATAAAGTATATATGATAATAGTATATATGAGAACCAGGAGCATGCACGAGTCTCCATGATTGAGTTGAGCTTTTTGGTTTATGTGTGTGTGTACGTAAATTTGTTGGAGAATGAAAGGAGTCCGTAGGATAGGTAGGTGTAGCAGGGTTTGAATTATAGCTCTTTACTTCTGGGGGAGGCGAGGAGTTTGGGTGAAAACGGAGGTTCGAATTGTCAAAGTAAATCACTAGCATCAGAAGAATCACTAGTCGTAAGGGTGGGGAGTGACTCATGGATATATATCACAGCCACATATCAAACTGGACGGACAGTTTTTGAAGGGATGAAGGATTTATTTGAGCACGATGTGCTTCTCTGTAAGACATAAATTTCTGCTGGCTTCTTTGAAAACACATTCCCACACCGCATCAGCAGTAACGTCTAAAAACCAAGGAGACGCGGACGACTGACGAACTCATGTACAGACATGCTCCTGATGTTAAAATTATGAAATGAAGGAATCCCTTTTCTTCACTTTGGAAACACCCCGTCGTCACCCTCTCTTTTTTTTCCTCACAATTTCTTATATTTTTTTTCTTTTTACATTTTTACACGAATTATTATTATTTTTATTATTATTACTAACGAAAAACTTATATCTGTAGTTTCGTTACTATTGTGATCCATCTCCATCCTATTCCATATGCTTTTCTATATCCGTTATGCGCACTCCTTTTTTAATTACATATCTATATACAATATACACACAATTATTACATAAACGCGAACTTATTTCTTGTGTATTTTTTCTATATATTTTTCGTATATATTTTTAAATAGTCTCGTATATTCCTTAACTATGAAGCATACATATTTAACATTACTGTTATTATTATTGTTCATTCCTACTCTTTTAGTTTTGGTGGTTGTAATAAGTGTTCGTTTTGGTGGGCTTTGGCTCTGTTATTCTTCTCATGTTGGTGTTGGTCTTGCGGAGAGCACAATAATAATTCTTATTATGTCCATCCATCCCCAAAAAGTTATAGTCCTTCCATTCATTATTATGGCCATGTTCATTTACACACGTTAATCACCCTCCTGATCCTCTGACAAATCCAACGGCAGGTTTATGACTTTTGAACTGTTATCTTTTATTTTTTTCCTGTATTATTTATATATACATATAAACACACATATATTGTGTATTGTAGTTATTCATTGTCGTGTCACAAAAGCTTCATATACATACTTAACATATGTATATGTATTATAACCCTATTATATAGGGAAGGCTATAGGGGCAGCGGCTCATTTGCAATTAGTTACTCCTCTCTAAAGAGATAATGGAATGAAACAATGGAAGCTTCATTTGGTGTAGAAATACATATTTTTATGCATTTGAATATAAGAAATATATATATGAGATACATAAGTAACATGGAAATTAATAGGACGTTGGTGTAGTTAAACTTGACGAAATGGTCTTCGCTTTTTCTACTATTTCCTATTATGTACTTTTCAGATAGTGAAATTAGTGAATTCGTGTTCTTATTTATTTTATCATTTATATATTTAGTGTTTTATTTTTTTGGAATAATACGACTTATTATTCTCATGCCTTTTTAGATGAACTCCTCTCTTATTCATTTTGGAACACAATCATTCATGTATTTATTTTTTAACAGCATAAGGTAATTTATTGTTTAAAATCATTTCTCCTTCTTCTTATTATTATTGTTTAAAGAGCACGTAATACGTAATTTATGTCTAGAAAGCTTTTATTACTGTTTAAAAAGCATGTAATTTATATGCAAATCCTAATTTTTAAAAAGTCATAACAATGTCCCACATCCAAAAATAAATGTCCAAAAACGAAAAAAAGAATAATCCCACCGTCAATTATTACACTGTGTATTAGTTTTACAGTATGTGCTTTGAGTTGTGTGGGAATGGTGAAACATCATAATTACATATAAAAGTAATAAAATTATGTGTATATAGTAAAGAAGAAGGAAGATTTAGCAATAACAAGATTTATATTTCATTATTAGTATTATACATAACTTGAAAAGCAGGATTTACTTCAATCAAGCCTTCTCTCAGGTATAGAGAGTTATTAATCTCGGCGACGTTTTCCTTGCTGTTGTTGTTATTGTCGTTATCCTTTGTATTTCGTAGTTTTAGTTGTTACATGGAGAGGTTAGGGATAAGGGATAAATACATAAAATAGCCATATAGCTAATAGTCATAAGAGCATTATTATTTCATACACGTCAGGATTTTTCGAGTAATGTAATAATGTATTTATTCATTCCTCCTGAGAGTCTTGACTCTGTGGTTCTTGTATATGTAATGTACATGTATCTACCCTGTATTTGTGTGTGATTGTGTGAGTTGTACAAATTATTCCCAATCCAATAAACATACATTCGTTTATATGTATAATGTTGTAGGTAGTATATAAATATAAATAAGTATATCCACTATAAGGCGCAATGTTATTGCTACAAGGTAAACGTTGATATTTGGGAATTAATTGGCAGTTTGTTTTTCCCTAAAAGTCAAATGTCTACTACATATCGTAATGTAATAATACTAAAGCTATCTCCTGTGGACGGACACTCGTCTTATTTTGTCTTCTTCTTGTATATCCTTGTTGCTGTATAATTTATAGTGTGTGTACTCATTACAATAAAGGAACATACGAGTATATATTTATATATACTGTACACACACATGCTTATAATAAGTATAGATACTAAAGCAAGGAAGATTATATATGTGTATATGTGCAACTGCAATTTTTCTGGACTTTCATCAGAATTTAAATTAAGCTCTCCTTCTAAAATGCTTCCTGCCGTGCCTGTCAATCCTGTGCACTTGAGAATTGACGGGGGCTTCATCTTCCTCACTAATAGTCGAATAGTTATTGCAACTGTCAATATATTATTTATATGGGTATATATACATAAATCGTATATATATATATATACAATAGTAATAAATATTGTATACAATATATCTAATTTATTATCATGTACAGGGATATGTTCACAAGTGTGTGTGACAATTGAATGCATTTGGGGAAAGATGCTGATAATTTTTAAGCCTCCATTATATTGTGTTCTATATAATAATATATGGTAATGTATATTATAAATATGTATTTATATTTACCATCATGAAGGAGAGAAAATTATGTATGTTCATATATACTAAAAGGGTATAGTATGTATAGTACTTAAGGCTTGTAGCATAATGCTTATTTAGGTAAAGGGAGAGAGAGAGACAGAGAGATGCAAGGCAAGCGGATGGATGATTTTGGGTCGTTCTGCTCATTCGCAGGTGGAAATCTCATGCTGTATAAGTAATTGATGGTCCATCAATGGATATTCTTTGGTCATGCACAATGAGTTGATTTGACCGAAACATCATAAATATTACTTGTCCAGCAGCAGCAGGGAAAGAGGCACAGAGCTAGAGAGAGAGAGAATAGCTGACTTGCCTGTAGCCAAGCACAATGACTGACTGACTGACGGACGGGTAAAAGAATGGCAAGTAATTTATTAGGACTGACACTTTCTTAGGAAATGCTGACGAGAATCCTCTGTGTGTATGTGTATGAGTGAGGATTTTTTGGAATCTGGAAAGGCAAAGTTGGTACGATATAAGTAGATACGATTGTTAAAGTATCTATATCTATAGGTATGTATACTGAATTACATGTTGAATTCTGTCGTCGTCGTCGTCGTTCGTTCCAGTCTTTATATACAATACGTTCTAAGTTTCTAGTAAGGTTTAATGGTTGTATACGTGTGAAAATCCTGTAAACTCATTAGAAATAAGAAGGAAAAGAATGAAAGCTGTTGACTTTGAAGAAGGGATGAGAAGCGGAATAATAAGTACATGATATACTATAAGGTTTTATAAAATCCTGGATGTGGAAATGTGTCTCAAATGATAAATTAAGATTTCACCTTAAAATTTTGGGAATCACCACTGGGCGTCTCGGAATTCCTTTGGAATTAGTAATTATTACATAGGTATGTACACACATGTAGTTGTTTCCATATGGACAGTTCCTCTTCATTGTATTTCGTATGTTATATAGTGTGCATTTGTACATTCATGTAGCGCAATAGCCGTTTATTCCAGTTTCCATTGACGTTTGATGGGTTCGAGTTGATTTGTAAAGAGGGAAGTCACTATGAAAAATGGAGGTTTCGAAGCTTCGAGAGGGTCGTCTTGTATGATTATGGACGACTACATGCACAATTAGAGGCGTTCGGATTCCATGTGATCGTAATGTATACCTATATGTATAGATATGTGTACATGAAAATCTATATCTTAATTGTTTATGTGGAGATACACATACCTATATAAATCTTCTATATATGTAGTATCACTTCTGTTTAGCTCCTCAAAGATTAAAGACGCTGATTTGTGCTACTTTTTACGCGAGAGGATCGGTAAAAAGACTTTGATACTTCAAACGGTTTGAACACTCAAACTCATGTGCTCATGTATATACTTATTACACGTATTTACAACTTGTAAATTTTCATTCCATGTCCTCATAGATTAATATCCTTCAGCAGCTTGAGCATAGAGGCCTTCGTCCATATGAATTTCCTGGGTTTGCTTTGGTGGAATGGCTTTTGGAGATTGTTCGATATGTTCAGAATATACTATTACTTTGGGATTTTCGGGGCAATACAAATCCAAGCTTTGAATGGATTTTCTTGCAGATTTTAAGTATTTGTATGTGATTTTTACATGAATTTCTGGGTTTTAAGATGATTTTTAGTATGTTTTTAATTATTTCTGGAGATCTTGTTAAAGAATTTTCTGAAGCAGTTCTTTTAAATCTTGTAGAGACGAGTTTAATTTAAATTTTTCACTACATCAATTAATTTCGTCATCCTTGATCACTGAATGATCCCAGTAATTGCTACCAGTATAAATAAATAATAAATATATAAAAACATAATAATATATTTGTGTGAACAGAAGTGAGGACAGGAGTTTGTTAAATGGCTTCGGAGAGATGATTGCCTTGTTCTTAGAGCTTATAGTCAATGCACTAGCAGTAAAAAAGTATTATTATCATATAGAAATATAACTACCTATACAGATATGTATGTGTATATAAATAATTTAAGTGTGAGCCCAGATATCATGTATAAACATGTATCTATGTTTTATGTACTTATAGACATACGTATAGGTATACTTACTTAGTGCACACATATACACACACTGGGATTTTTTCCAAACCGCGACCACCACAGGTAGATCTTAATCATGGGATTGTGTAATGAGAATCAGACACAGAGTCATTCTTGTCACATTCGTTGGTCCCCACAGACTGTAATATGCTGGAGTGTCAGGCCTGGCATGTCCTCGCATGGGATCTATGATTCGTTGCAGACTCTGCTCCTCTTTGTTTTAATCACGTACGACCAAACTAAATTTATTCGCAGGGACACATACCTTCATCACCGCAGTTGCTGTATTTTATATGTGTGATTCATATAAATTATTTCTGGTGTCGCTGGTCGCTGTATGTATGAGCATATCCTGTTAAATATAAAATTCATCTATATTTAATATATAGTTGAAATTAATATCAAGGAAGATATATATATATTCCCAAAATTATTTTCGTTATTATTAATAATAAGTATCCATATTTGTGTATATAGATAAACTAATACATATACATATATAATGAACATATGCTCAGGGAATCGTCCATATAATTCCTCACATATTATTCTGTCCTCCTTCTTCTTTTTCTTCGTCTTCACATTGATGCGGGAAAGATTTTCTATAGTGGAAATCATCCTTCGCTGATGATCATTATTGGTACCCTGACCACATTTCTTTTGCTGTAATTTACCTCTCGTGAAAAAATGTATACTTTTAGTATAAGAATACTTGTTGCAAGTATGGACAAAAAATAGGAAAAGAGTCGTACATATGTCGTTAACAAGAATCAAAGACATGGGAATGATCCTATCCCTTGTTGTTGGTATTTTAGTATGTCGGAGGAATCTTTGTTATAAGTATAAAATGATAGCGACGAGGCGACAAAAATCAAGTGTGGAAATTCGACAAGTAATTAATAAATGATGCCAGGTCAGCGCTTATTCGTCCCTGAGTCTCCTTTCCCTTCATGTCCTCTCGTCCAGAATGCTTAAAAAGATGTTCCAGTAATAAGAAGTCTTGTTGCTTTTTCTGTGGTTTTTCCTCTGCTTCATCTTCTTCTTCTCCTTATGTGACTTTTCTTCTTCAGCTTCTTCTTATGTGATCCTTGTTCTCCTTCTTATATCATCCTTGTTCTTCTTCTTATATCATCCTTGTTCTTCTTCTTCTTCTTATGTGATCCTTGTTCGTCTTTATATGATTTTTCTTTTTCTTCTGTGATTCTTGATCTCATTCTTCGTATGTGATTCTTGTTCTTCCTATGTGCTTCATCATCTTCGGCTTCTTGAGATTCTCTCTTCCGCAACTTGTACTTTTAATGGGAAGCATAGCTCTTGTCTATCTCATTTTTTTCCTTTTCTTCTCCTTCCTTTCATCCATGTTACTATTACGGAAACATGAAGAATAAAAGTCGCGGGTGGACATAATATATAAGTATCTATCTCTCAGTCAGCAGCTCTTACTATTTTCACTTTCCCTCTCCTGTCTTCCTTGATTCTTCCGGGGCTGTTCAAATTGCCGGGAATGAGTTGATCCGATCCTGTCCTTATTTTTCTACAGATAATTCCAATGATATTCCTCTGAGTTATTAATACACAATTCTCCGCTTCTCTCTCTATATGCTCAATGTATTTCTGATAAATTCCGACTACCCGAATACTTGAACGGACCCTTTGACTCTCCTTGACGCGACCGTTTATATCTCACATATATAGACACCCTCACACAGTCCTAATGTGTAGACAAGAGTGAGAAGATTCGTGAGGAGAATTGAACTCAGTCATTCTTTGATTGCACAGATAGACACTATTTCCTGTGTTGCAAGTGATGAGAATTCGGAAAAAATGTTTAGGAGTCCCCCCGCCCCATACACATAGACACACTTTTACACATACACACACACAAATCATATCGCACCTTTATTCTCTTATATTCATATGTATACTATATAGTGTATACTTACTATAGTTACTATAGATACATATACTTATAAACGTGTGTACACTGCAAAAATATTATGTTCCGATCTGTAGTAGCAATTCTAAAAATGCCCCACCGGAATATAAAGAATCGTGTGTGTATAGTAATATGCAATAAAAAGAAGTGTGAGTATTGGACAAAAATGTACACAGACAGTTTGTAAGAAAATAAAATTGTATCTTCTGTAGCCGTGAACACTACTGGAGTAGTATGGGGATACAACTTTTAGCATGGACACTAAAGGTTGTTTTAGTATATATGACCGGGGCGGTACATTCTAATAGTCCTTATGTGTGGGATAGTCCATGTATTTATTTAAGTATATGGTATATGTATATGGGTTTTATACTACACATATACTATAGTCCATGTTGTGTAATAAGAAGGAGCGTTGTTGAGGAGGTGGGATGAGAGACCCTGTAAAAAAAAGATAAGTACGATATGAGATCTTCCGAGATCTCTGTGTTTGTGTTGTAAGAGAGACGGAGAAATATAGTAAGAAATGAAGAACGCGGGTGTGTTTGTGTGTGAAGAAGAGCAGGAAGAATCGGAGATGTGTGAGGATGTTGGATGGATGGCTATTTCGTGCAATGCATGTGTTCTCGCCTTTCTATCTTTTGTGTCAATCAAGCCCTACATAGTTACATTTAGGAGTCTTTATGTTGTCAGTCAATCAATGTTTAGTCGGTTTTTCCTCTATTTTTTCTAATAGTATTCTTCATTTTTTTCTCTTTTTTTGTACTTACAGGGGAACTTGAAAACTTGGCTGCGGCAGCGGCAGCAGCAGCAGCAGCGGCAGCGGGTTCGGAAGCAGCAGTGCCCGCACACATCAAAAAAGATGGTCAGTTTTAGTTGTTATTATTATCATATTGTAGTAGTTGCTGTTATTATGTTCCTTGTATCTTGTTTGGATGTAATGGAAAATCATATGTACGGGATCAAAAATATTTATATAATTATATGAAATAAAGGATTTTGGAAGAATCCTGGAATTATTTTTTTACAAGGGTGTGGATTGCAGGGGATGCTGTTATATCTTGTTGTTTTTTTTGTTACAGTATACTTTCTATGGTTTTAATATACTTATTATTTATCATGTCTAAGTATTATGCGTATATGTATACAAGGAATGGTCAATGTTTTTATACGTAATAACCAAGCATATTTGCCTTCTCATTCATTTATAGACTCAGGATCTGAGGATGGAGGATCGGATGAAGTAGACAAGTCCTCAGACTCCAGCGGATCTCCACTTCACAGAGGAGCTGGCGGATCCGAATCACCGTCTTCATCACCATCGTAAGCTACTACCACTACTACTTTACTATACCGCTACTACAACATTACTGCATTTATCTCTATTTTAGATAGGGTGTATGTAGAACATTTATAGTTCATATAATAGCTCATATGATTTTTCTTCATATTTTATTTTCTGCAGTATTTTTTATCGCTTGTGTACCACAATTTGTACTAGTTTTGTCCTAACATTGTTTCATCTACAAGCCTTTATCGCGAATACGAATTTTCCTCTAGTTTTTCTTGCAGTATTCTGATGTTCCTACAAGTTTGTTCTTCGTATTTTACTACAATTCTCTCTTAGAAATTCCTAAGTTACTGCAGTGTTCTCTTAGAAATTCCTTTTTTACTACAATTTTATCCTGGAAATTCGTATTTTCCTCAGAGATGCTTTAATAGTATGTATTAAATTCTTCCTGATTTTCCTTTGATTTTCCGACTCGAATGCATATTTTAAGTGATAATCATTTTGGAACTTCAAAATGATTAAAATACAAAGCAGAAAAGTTGTTGAATTTTTTGATGAAAACCGGTTCGGTTCTTTATTACGACATTGCAGCATGAGTCCATCTCCCGGGCAAAATGGCGGTGGAGGAGCGGCGTTGGATTTTAGTACAAATAGTGGCAGGAAACAAAGGGAACCCCGCTTGTCCCTCAGTTCATTGACGGCTTTGGCGGCAGCAGGTGCGGGCGGGAATCCATTATTATTGCCAACAGTCGTGGATAGTCCTCTGGATCTCTCAGTCTCACATCATCAGCCCCATCATCATCCCTTCAAGAAGGATGAGCCCCCGAAGAAGATATTCAAATGGGGGGACAAGTCCAGTTGGAATGGAAATACAACGAGTCCGGGACCGGACATGACTTCCAAAGCTTTGGAGAAGATGTCCGAGTTGAGTCGAGTCGGACAGGCGGCAGCAGCAGCGGCGGCGGCTGCCGCCGCCGCCGCTGCAGTCGTCAACAATGACAGTCGGCTGACTTCGCCAGGAAGTAGAAGTGAGTTAATGTTACGAGTTTAGTCTAATAGTTAATTAACATAATATTGTTTTTAAAATACTGCTTTAAATCTGGTTTTTCAATTATATCTGTACTTCATTATACAAATACGACATATGCAGAAGTTTATATCCCTGCTGTTGCTGTGAGCATTAATTGCAAAAGGAGAACATTAATATTTGAGGAGGATGTGTATTTAAAATGAATAATGACAAGTGCAATGATGAGAGATGTAGAAATTCATATATGCATAAATGTATGTATAGCATTATGTTTATAGCTATCATATTACATTAGTATATCTCTCCAACAAGTTTACAATGGCGTATTTTAAACACAATAAAATTTAATGGAATAATTAGAAGCTATCTACAGAATCATTAGGTGGAATGAAAAAGAGATTGAGGATGATGCATGACGTGGTTTAATGATCCTTGTTGTAAATTAATGGGAGTTTCTTATTTTGTGTATATAATATTCAGACTTATTTTCCTTCTCCATTTTTTCTTCTTCTTCTTATTCTCCTACTTGGTCACTCAGACCATATAGATGCACCAACAGCTGTACATCTTATTCCGTTCAAAATAGTTGTCACGTATTTAATTTGTTCGTATTTATGTAATATATGCTTTGATAGTTTGTATATTAATAATGGAAAATATATTTTGTATTCATTTGTAATAGCATAGAGCTTGTATATTTGTGCAATGAAGTTTGTACATGTAGTTTTTATTGTTCCTAATACAATGTTTGTAGCTTGTATTTATGTGTAATAATGTAGATTATATTTTATGGATGATAGTCGTTGTGTTGTTGTATGTAGTAATATTCTTTATAGCCATTGTATATTATATTCTTTCGCCCATATAATAATATTCTTCATCTTTATTAAATTCCTTCACCAATGCAATGCAAGTGAAAGACGGATCCTTTCGTAAAGTCAATCCATTGTCTTCTTATTGGCGGAGTTGATAGTTTATTAGCTGGCGAGGTGTATTGTACATTAATAAGGATGGATACATAAAATAATGCAGTATCTCTATATTACTATACATGTGGAACTTATTGCTATGCATTATACAAAGTTTAAATGTGTGAAATAATAATCAAGGCTATAAGTTCCTTGTATGTTTTTTTTGTTTCGTTTTGGTTTAAATTATAAGGGATGTACTATGTACCTTATATATTATGGATACGACCCATAGTTGAGTAGTTAAGTCTTTCGCCTTTATTATTGAGAGACAGATCGGTTGAAGTTGTTATAAAGTGTATTAAGAATTCCTTGTCGTCGGGGATGTATAGACACAAGTGGGTTGGCAGTGGTAATAATTTAATTTTGGTATCAATATTCACGAGCAACAATACTATAAATCAATCAGAATTGTTTAATTGCTTATTCGAAACTAGTTTTTCCACTAATGAATAATGGATGGATGTGCAAGGCTGTATGATTGACTACTTTTTGAAGAACCATTCGATAGTCGGGTGTAGGTTATGTGATGCTGTTGGTGTGGTTGGAGGATATGGAAGTTCCTTATAGTATACTAGTATAGTGTAGTATAATCTATAGGCGAGGATCCTGTGAATGAAGTTATATTGATTATGTAGTATATGTATAGGGATTATGCCGAATAATTGTGTGTACTAAATTATATTATCAAGTTTTACATGTGTGTGTGTTGTATGTTTGACGACTTTACAGGTAGTTCTAGTTCATCATGGCAAGCCCAGTGGTTGGCTCAAAGTTCCTGTGGAACTCGAGATGTGCTGAGATGTGTTTGTTGTCGATTAACTTTCCCGTCACTGTCAGCTCTGAGTGCTCATATGAAGGAGGCAAAACATGGCCCACCTTTGCCAAATCTTCCTTCCCCAAAAGGGGCAGCCCCACCACCTTCAAGCATCGGGACTCATGTCTCACCGCCGTCATCTCTACCACCGCCCTCAAACTCAACTCACGACTCCTCACATCTCCTCAAAGGTAATTGACTGCAAGGAACGATGTGCGATAATTTAATTTAGGGAGTCTTTTCCTGCTGTATATAGAATATTTATATGTTCTCATATATCGAAGCATATGTATATCATATGTAAAAGCATCAATGAGCGAATATACAAATATATGTGATTTATAGTTTTTTCAAAGTTTTTCTACATTATATGTATATACATATGTAATGTAGCAAATCTTCTTCTTGCTCTTCTTGAGACAACAACAAAACTGATGAGGAGGGAATAAGCGGATTAAAAGAACGCCCTTCCCATTTTTTCTTGTCCTATTTTTTCGTTTCGAAATTCAATATATTTAATGTCTTCAATTTGTTCCTTCGTTTTTTTCTAATGTTGTTGTCACTCATTATTGGTTTTATAGAACAAATTTGTATCGTGGGATTGTTTTCCATAAATTATTTAGTTTTGGGACTATAGTTCATAGATAAATGTAAATAGTCTATGAAAATAAAAGCTATGATTGCTTCTGATGAGTGTCTAATAAATAAATATTTTTTCTTCCAGAAACAGTTCATCTCCCGAGGAAATTAGTCAGAGGTAAATTAATACATTTTGTATTGTCAACTTTGTAAACTTTATACATGGAAACTGTGATTTAAACGGGATTGTTGGGTATGCTTACAGGACAAGATGTGTGGCTGGGGAAAGGAGCGGAGCAAACTCGACAGATTCTCAAATGTATGTGGTGTGGCCAGAGTTTCCGGTCTTTGGCAGAGATGACAGCTCACATGCAACAGACGCAGCATTACACGAACATCATCTCACAGGAGCAGTTAATTTCATGGAGATCATCTGAAGACAAGTCGTCAAGTGCAAATTCTCATGTTAGCGCAGTCCTCACTTGCAAAGTTTGTGATCAAGTAAGTTGTAAAAATCATGAATTTAACGATTTAATTATTACTTAAATCTTTTACTAACAAAATCAATAATTTAATATACAAGCGATATAAAGTTATGAATGAGGAAATTGTGCAAAGAGATGTTGAATACTTGAAGACCCAAGGAAAACTAGGGAGGAGTGTATAATTTATGAATGAAGAGACTATAAGTGAGTGGGTAGCTGGAATGGAATAATGCATTTAAATATGGCTCTGATTCTCTCTCCCCTACAGGCTTTCTCATCACTGAAGGAACTGTCAAATCATATGGTGAAGAATTCCCATTACAAAGAACACATTATGCGCTCGATTACGGAGTCAGGTTCCAGAAGACGTCAGTCACGTGAGAAGCGTAAAAAATCCCTGCCGGTGCGGAAGCTCCTGGAGCTGGAGCGAGCAAATAATACAGACTTGAAGAAAGAGATCCGGATCTCATGTGAGAAGTGCAATGAGAAGATCCCAGCAATGTCTTACTCAGATCATCTTCAAATCTGTGTGCGGAAGATGATCAGTATACCCCGGAGCCCGGTGGACATGCACAACCAGCATCCTCCAATGCCCACAACGATCAAGTCTCCAAATAAACTTAATCATAGTACTTCTAATAAAGAGAAGGAATTGCTCCTCGGGCTGGAGCCACCACAGGATCTCAGTCTTAGTACTTCCCATGCCAATAGTGGGGGGAGTAGCAGCAATAAGGAGGGCAAGGAGGAGAGTAGCAACAAGGGCAGTAAAGACACCAAAGAGTCGTCTTCCGTTCTCAACGCCATTGAGAAAATGATTGAGAAATCTTTTGACTATAGGTCAAAGAGCGGGAATAATAGTGGATCTCTTGGAACTACTCCACCTGTAGGAACCAGGTTAGATTTGAAGTTAGTATTTTAATCAATTAGTCATAAAAATAAATTTAATACCTTTTTACAATCGATATACTGATTAATTTAATTTTATACTCTGGAATGTGAAATTATTATAATTATTTAATTTACGTACTGTTGCAGTATTCTGAAGCGACTTGGGATTGATGAGTCGGTAGACTACACGAAGCCACTTGTTGACCCCAGCGTGTTGCCGATCCCACCGAGATACCCCACGTCAAGGCCAAGGAGTGTGTCGTCAGAGAAGTCGGATGACACGAGCAAGATGAATGCACCCACGACTCCTTCACCCAATAATTCCGTGGGCACGAACCCGGAATCCGTTGCCAAAGATAAGAGTAGTGACGAGAAGTCACCTAAAAACCATGCAAAATCACCTGAGGGGGACTCATCAGGAACTGAAGACTCAGCATCAACTCCGCCACATTCAGGTGCAGGAGAAAGGTCGGCAGGTAAATTGAACAGCTTATCAGCCCTAAGTTCAATGTTTGAGTCAATCGGTGGTGGTGGAGGGGGAGGCAATGGGTCTACGACTTCCAGTGGAAACCATGAGTCAGCTAAGTCGCCCACACCAACTGGAAATAATAATGGAAGTGGAGGTAATTTCCCATCAAATTCTCATCACCCGCTGGCTGCTCTTCAGAAGCTGTGTGATAAAACAGAAAATACGCCGGCAGTCAGTTCAAGGCCTACGAGTACCTCATCTTCCAATCCACAGTCATCACCAGGTATATAGAATTTAGTATATAGAATATATAGAATCATTAATTATACTTACCTTGAAGGATCACAGTGAAATTACAAAGAGGCATGTGATTCCAGAAATAGAATATTTAATACAGACAGACTGAAATAGATTCGTGGAATTTAATAATTAGTACATGTTTAATTTTAGGTATCGAAGGATCTGCTTTGTTGGGATTGAACTGGTCCGTGAATGACGGTGAAAACGTTTTCAAATGTGCACTTTGTGACACGTCATTCTTGTCAAAGGGAGCCTACCGACATCACTTGGCCAAGATGCATCAGAGTCCACCGAACCCGCCAAAAGAAGAGCAGCAACTCGCTTCGGACTCGCCAACTTCCAAGTTTATTAAGTATTCCGAGTTGGCGAAACAGTTATCCTCAAAATAATTAAATAATAATATTAATAATAATAATATTACTTAAAATACTTAAGCTTTTCTTCCAATCATTCTCTCAATATATTATTATTATTCATTAAACTTTAGAGCGTATACGAAGGGTCAGAGCAGCCTGTTTATTTCAATTATATTATATCGTGGAAAATGTTAAATGTCGAATCGCTTTCCCCCATCGTATGTAATTTGAGGCCGTTGTATACATAAGTCGAAAATTCTTTGTGGGCGTATTTTATTTATTGGGGGTGATTAGTTTGGACAATTTTGAAGGTTTGCAAATTATGTACGGGTTGTAGACCTTATCATATGCTCTGAAGTTGCCGATACAAATTGTGTGGTACGTTATGTTGCTCAGTCAATCAAATTAATAAATTATTCGTAAACTTCAATTTCCTCGATTGTTGATTAGCGTGGTGCGTCTCATTTCATCATACTTGTAGCAATTTCATATTTGTATTTATAAATAAATCCAACGACGAGAAATAAATTAGATTAATTTACATATAATTATACAAAATATACTTATGCACAATTATCACTTCGGAAATCTAAAAAGGACGGAACGATAAACTACTTCACAAATTGTAAAATGCAAAAATGACTACATCTAATGTTGTAAGTTGCACTCGGATTCCGAGAACTTAAATTAAAATTGCTAAAAAATAATCCCAATCGTGAAGTAAATAAGTACTTATAAGAACATAAATGCAATGTATATTTAAATGTTGCTCTCAGATTTTAAAATCATTACGGCAGTTTTAAATACATCGTATAAAATAATTTACATCCGTAGTAATAATAAATAATAACTTCATCCACAAATATAGGACATTAACGAAAGCTAAAATCTATTCATTTTGGAAAATCATGATCATCATCGGCCATGGGGGAAAATCCATACAAATATTCATTTTTATATCCCACTTTTTCGAAAAAACGAAACCTAGCCAGATTTAGGGGCAAAATGTTTGTTCCCAGCAATATTCATGACGAAACCGGGACAATAATTTTCCAACGGATTAATCCGGGACAGGACCGTTCCATGTTTCGGGACAAAGTTTTTAATTATACTTTCCATGTGTAGTGATCGACTTGTTTTTCATATAACTGCAAACAAAGAATTTTTAATTTACTCCTCTAGGGGCCTTACGGGTAATGTCAAAACTATTATGCATAGATTTGGTACACTGTTATTACACAAAAGAATGCAAGAAATTTTATTGAGACATGCACGCGACGTAATGTATTGTAATTATGTTTTAATTGTTCATACAACGATGTGATTTATGTGCGGCACGCTTTGAAAATATTAATGTTTAAAACTTTACAATGTTACACATTTAATAGTATTGCGAAAGTGGCAAACTCGTGGAATTTAATTAATTTTAACTGTACATTAATAAATGCGCAGTTTTCCTGATTTCACAAAAATCAGCAACAGTCGCTTTTAAAAGCATCATTAATTTTTCTTCAACTCTGCATTTTAAATTTTTTGTCGGGAAATATATTTTCAGAAGGCCCTTGAGTATTATTTTTGAAGTGCTTTTAATTTACTAAAACTGCAGCAAATATGATAATGCCCAGGATACGCGATTTCTACCGTGGGAAATCTGTGTTCCTCACTGGTGTGACGGGTTCGTTGGGAAAATGTATAGTATTCAAATTGCTAAAATCTTGTCCAGAAGTTGACAAAATTTCCCTTCTGATCAGAGCGTCTTCACCTGCAGAATGTCAGAAGAGATTTAATAAAGTTTTGAGTTCACAAGTAAAATTTTATTTTAATTCACATATTTTTGGGTCGTTTTTGTAATTGACATTTTTAGGAATTTACTTAGGATTTTTATAGCTCCAACTGAAATATGCAAGAATGCAATTTTTAGTTATTTAAATTATATTTTTGAATTTAAATATTTTTATTTTTACAAAACCATTCTCAGGTGTTTGAACATGCCCGCCAATCAAATCCTTCATTGCTCAAGAAGCTTCAGTGGGTGCAGGGCGACATCACCGAACCCTGCTGTGGAATAAGGGAGGAACAATTGAAAAAAATGGACGCTCAAGTAATTATTCATTCAGCCGCTTCCCTCAATTTTGTAGCTCCTTTAGTTGAAGCGCTAAATTTAAATACATTCGGGACGAAGAATGTTCTGGACGTTGCAAAGCAGTCCAGAGATGTAAAGGTACGCAGACTTTTACAAAACAAATACTAAAATTCATTATTTACAATTTGTACAAAATTGTGTGAAGAATTTGGAATATATATAATTAATGCAATTTAGAAAGTATATTTTTACAATTTGTGGCGATTTTCAGGCTTTTGTATACATATCAACTGCATTTATCATGCCTTATCAACGTTGTCTGGATGAAATTGTCTACCCAAATGACATAGTTGATGTTGATTTCGCTCTGGATTGTATCCCAAAAATGCCGCCTGCTTGGGTTAAGGCTATTGAAAAGAAGTGAATAACGTTTAATTATTAAACTAATTTAGTTGTAAATTGTTATAACATTATTGAAATGCTTGAATCATTTGTATTAACCTCTTGTTTTTTATTTAGAATTCGTAAAGAAAGGTTTAATACTTATATGTACACCAAACATTTGTCTGAAATATTGGTGTCGAAACTTGAAATTCCAACTTCAATAGTGCGCCCTAGTTCAAGTACAAAAAGTTCTAAGTTTAAATTCACGATTTGTATCATTGAAAGAAAAATTGAAATGTATAATATTTTATCCCCCTATTCTAGTATTGGCGGGTTATGAGGAGCCATTTCCCGGATGGAACGAGACGGACTCCGGCTTTAGTCAATACAGTCGAGCAATTTTTAGCGGCGTTCTCAGACCAATTTTGCATCGTCCGGACGGACCACTCCACATTGCAAGCTCTGATCATGTTGTAAATACTATTTTGGCATCCGCTTGGAGGGCTGGGACGAGGTTAATCTATTTTCTATAAAAAATAAATATATTGCTGATTTTGTGTGAAATAAATAGATATTTTTAAAATGTTTTAATTTCAGTCCGGAGAAGAAACTTCAAGTTTACAATGCCGTTTGCCCATTGAATAAGACAGCAACACAATCGGAATTTCATTGTTGGGCCACCGATGCCGTTAAATCAAATCCGTATTCAAACATGAATTGGTCCCCAAATAGAAGTTGCACGGGGAACGAGAGGCATTACCGGTGGAGCAACGCCATTTTTCGAGTTTATCCAGCACTGGTCAGAGATTTTTTGAATGGACGAACTCGGTATTGATTTACACGAACCAAAATCCGTGGAAATTATATTTACGTAGGAAAAATTAATTACTTTAATCTATATTTAGAGGAGGATTGGCGGACGAAGTAAAAAAAGCCGGTCGTTTCACATCCGTTTATTATCCCTTCCTCTTGAACAACTGGGATTTCAAGACGGAGAATCTTCAAGCCCTGGAAGATATGTTGAGCCCCGAGGACAAAAAGGAATTTCCGGTGTCGATGTCTCAAATTAATTGGAAAACCTTCGCCCAGAGATTTGTTGATGGTATTAGGATTTACGATAAGAAACTACAAAGTTCTACTTAGATTTGCGTAGGGGTCGCGCTCCATTCTGATAGCGGAGCCCATCTTTGTCATAAACGACTATTTAATAATATGTGAATCTTCGAAAAATGATAAAAAAGCATTGTAAAATAATTTTTGAAACTCTAAACAATAATAAACAAATTGGGATATTTCCCCCTTCTACTCCGCGCATGACTCAGCAGAGATTTCCAGCAGACATTTTGGCTAGAAGTGATATTTTCAGATAGGAAATGAACAATTTTGTAAAAATAAAAATGTACAGAATAAAATTAAACATTTCATGTATTTTTGATTATTTTGGTTGTGTTTATTATTACTTTTATACTTACAACAGTGATATAATAATTCAAATACAGTTTTCAAAAAGAAGTTTTTAATACTGTTCTTATAGTTTATATAGACTATAACATTTAAAGACATTGAATTGTTTAAAATATAAATGAATAAGGGTACACACAAGTAACAAGACAGTTATAACTATTTTACCTCTCAGTCACATCTCATATATTTATCACTTACTGTGATATCATCTGCCAAAAATAATGCCACATCGGAGCGCTGGTCTGTCGTATATATTGTTTGCATAATTTCAAGTACACTCATAACTCCATATGCTTCACAATCGATAATATCTAACTTTTATTTGCTTTTATTATATATGTACACAGCACGATTTACAATTTAGCGTGTGTGCACATTTCTTACATGCCTTATTGGTTAATGTTTTGGATTGTCATATACAACAATGGAAGTAATATTGAATTAATGGGACAATAGGAGTCAGTATTGGTAAATGTACAAAAGGGAAATTTTAATCTTTTAAATCTATGCCTAATCAGTTGCATTAATTTAAAAAAATCTAAACCGGTTTTAGAATAAAATGTGTTTTGCAACTTTACATACATAACATATCCCTGATTTATATATCTTGTGTAATAAATATAATGGAAGTTTTGTCTCAAAATTTTTAAAATCAGGTGTACATAACCACATAATTTATCATTTGTTTTTTATTTCCTGGCTCATAATTTTTCAATTCACTGGCAAGTCTACTTTTGAGCAAGTTTATTTTTTAACATAAAAACTAAAGGCTTTCTACTCTCAGAAGGATGAACCTAAATAAAGAACAAAGACCTCATTGTTTGTCAAATGGTTTGGAATACTTTAGCACAAATAAAATAGTAAAACTGTAAAACAATAATAAATATGGGGAATCGTGACTATGGCTTGCGGAGATATAGCTCCGAACATTTTTCAAAAGAATTGATTACCATACATGGGAAATCACCACCCCGTAAACTTTCACTTCGCCACCAAGAATTTATTTTAATAATACTAAGTTTTAATTAATTTAATTATTAATAATATGAAACGGGACAAGGAAAGGGTACACAACACCATGATTATTCCTCACCTTATTATTAGAGTTAAGAACATTGTGCATGATTATTTTTTACGTATAATTATTTTTAGTAAATGTACATATATACAGAATTTCAATACAATTCACAAATATTGAGAACGTACTTTTATAGGTTTACAAAAAAACATATTTTTTCATATAAATTATTTTACACATAAATAACATTCCAACACCTTCAATGGATATAGGAAATAATATAAGAAAAATGTCTAGCATTTTACAATCTACGTGATCTTCTCATATAATTACATATACTAATACATATATTGCAATATCGATTTTTTGGGTAATACAAATTATTATTATGTATTATTATACAGGTAAAGGGTGAGCGCACGCTACTAAATAATCAACTTTCAACTTTAGCACCATCATTTCTCTTGCCCAATTTTGCGGTTTCTAGTTGCTAATTATATATAATAATATTTGCTTTTCATTATATACATATATTGTTTTTAAATAACATTTACATCGACAAATGTAAATACAAGATGTATTATATACACAAGATCTGATTATGGATTGTAGAAAATAATTTGTCGGATTTCATCAATCTCCTTCATCGTCCCAATTACATCGGCTAAATCCGGGCTCAGATCGTCGGTTAAATGAAAAGCTTTGAATTCCTTTGCTCCAAACATCTAGGAGGTGTTTGCGGTGGATTTCGTATTCTATTTTAGCCTCTTCGGGATCGTAGTCTGGACCCTGTAATACAGAAGGTAACACATGGTAAAGACAAACTTTATTAATTTCATCACTCAACGTCCATGCATATTGCTGTATTAAACTAAAACTACAAGGATGAGAACGTTGAAGAGGCAAATATAACTATCCACACAGTTGCTAAATCGCAAGAATGACTATTGTTACAAGATATTTCACAAATTTTCAAATCCAAAACTGATGACTGTGTCGTTTAAAAGCATGGCCGCTTTGTTTCATTGTCAGCAGTAGAACGACAAGTCAAAATAACTTGTAAAGGTTGTAACTTTACACATATTGAATGGAACAAAGAAAAATATGGAGGAACGTCTAGAAATAATGGAAACAAAATGTAAACAAATCTCAAACTTGAAAATTGTAATATTATATAAAAATTGTATAATAATAATCATTACTAAAATTCAAAAAAATTATTTAAAAAATTACCTCCGCGATTTTGTCATCTAACATCTTGAAGAAATCTAATTGGCTTGTACTGGCCTCCCTGTGAAAAAATAAAATAAATATATTATTCATTGTCCTCATCAAAAATCGGCGTTAAAATAGCATACAATATCACTTAAAAAATAAATATAGGTACATATTTGGTACTAATATATAAAATAGCATGAAAAATCCTGAAGATAATGCATTATATTGTCATTCTCCTATATACTTCTGCAACATATACCGTCTACATGATTTAATTTAGCTTAAACATTATTTCCAGGCATGTTATAACATACGGATAAATATGCAAATTAATTCACATTTCCTTTCCTTTCTCGTGGTTCCCGATTTCATCCTTATACTTATTGTTCGATACGTACTTACAGTTTATACTCACTCTCACTATATCAAATAATCAAATACCTTTTACTGAGAAACCATGTAATAAAACCATAATAATTATATTATCTCCGCGCACCTTCTATTTTAATCCCTGACTTCCCCCCAGCAAGAGGAAATAATCGCATTGGGATTCATTTGCATTTAGATTTCCATAAATACTGGAATTTAATTCATTTAATTAATACATTGCGCTCTGTGCTGGTGAAAGAACGTTATGATATGACGCACTAACTTGAAGTAAATTTTGTTTTTAAATAGTATTATTTACTTAAAAAAAACTTTTTCATTGATGTTCTCAAAACCAAAAGTTTGATTAACTTGTTGTAATTATTCTTACTTTTAGAAGCAGAGAAAGGTATAGGGAAGACTAAGAACTTTTGATTTGAAGGACGAGAAAGGAGAAAACGAAAGATAAATCTGTTTATAAAGGGCGTATTAGCAAGGTACATACAAATGTTTATCCCAGGAAAATGTATTTAGAAATTATATTATTTTTAAGCCCTTGACGAACTATATTTTTGGTGATGACATGAACCCAACAACCATGAATTTCCATCTTGTTAAAACATTTTTTCTACGCGATAATGAGCCAAAAATCAAAAAAAAATAGTAAAATGATGGCAAAAGTTCCGGAATATAATTTTTTAATGGCCTATAATATTAACGGGGAATAAATAAACTAGACACTAATATTAAGAGCATTTTCCCCATAATAAAAAACATAATAATATGAAATTCCGGTATCTATATTACACATCAGCGTATCATGATCATCACTACGGAAAACTTTGCAAAAACGAAACTCCATCATCCAAAAGGAAGAAATAACAAGACCGGTACATTTCTGATGACATTATCGTCTAAGGGTATGTGAATACGTGCTATACGTACATACGACAGAATATTGAAGTACAACCAAAAGTTATTTGAAGGATATTATTTCGAAGAAGGAGCAGAAGCAGTGCAAAAATCCGTCGGAAGCTCTATTATCGTTCGAAACGAACATTGGACACCTGTCTGCTATTTTGGAGTATAATATAAGCAACTCGGAACGAGCCGTCATCATCCACCCATGTGCCGTTTAATAGAAGGAGGAAAGTCCCGGGTATCAAATAAGTTGTTATAATATTGCAACGGGCTAGCTACTCCGAAAGACCAGGTTTTATCAGCCCTGAACAGCAAACTTTGGTGAGAACGTATCTTTATTTCTTTAGTAGCTCCTAGTGTGTATTCAGTATATTGACATATGGCGTTTGAAAAGGCAAATATAACTATCTACACAGTTGCTAAATTGCAAGAATTACTGCGGTTAGAAGATAGTTCACAAATATTCCACTGCAAAACTGATGACTGTGTCGTTTAAAAGCATGGCCGCTTTGTTTACATTGTCATCAGTAGAGCGCATTTATACGGCAAAAGCAGAATCCCGCTGCTGCTTTGGAAAACTACTGCTAAGTCATATATGCGTGTAGTAATGTGGGAAAATATTCCAGCAGTTTCTACCCCTTAAGTGTCTTTGCACAATGGTAAATAAACAGAGATAGTTTCTTTTTCATTCCAAAATTGCAAAATAATATTCGGAAGCTGTAGTCATTTTATTGCATTTTAGCAACTGTGGAGATAGTTATAGTTGCCTTGTCAACCAAGCAATGCTACAGTATAAGAATCCTGCAAAGCGAAATAACGATATGAGTATATAACTTGACTATTGTTTTTATAGTAAATAGGGAAATACTATATCATTATTGTTGTTATTATAGTCCTTCCAGCTGAAACGCACATTGCCCCATAATTGGGAATAAATGTTTAATGAAAATGTCGCGGGTATTTGACACATTTATGGACGCTTATAAGTGGTTCGTATGCTTTTGTACAGTTTAATTACCTGTATATTCTTTTAATTACACTAAACTATATACACAAAATATTCTGTTGAATACGAATTGGAAATAAAGTAGCATTCAGTGTTTATATGAATATTTGTACAGGGTAGGTACCTATTTGCAAACGAAACCGAAAGCTTTATTATACACTGGCTGTATAGTCTGTGGTGTGGTGTGCAAATGTAAAGGAACGGGAGAGGAAAATAAGGAGAAAGGCACATGCTTATTCGTGGAAAATGAATACAATGGGGTGAACAACCTACGCACATAATATTTTCCCTCCTACCGTCCAACTCCCGCACGCTCAGTCTGTCTACCCGGATTTATTAGAGAGTGAAATCAAAGGGTATAATCCACTTTTTAGTTTCCGGGGGGAAAGTAAGACTCCACGGGGATTTCGTTTGGAGTCACAGATGGAGCATCATGCTGATTTGCTAAGCAGGAGCTTGGGCTTTCTAATCAAGCTGAATTTTCTTGAATGAACGTCGTGCTGTTTTTAACATCCGAGGATTTCCCCGGACTTTCTTTAATTTTCTCCTCTCTCTGCACTGAATTTTACTGTTGTTTTTCGAGTCGAAATGAATTTTTAGTTTATTTTTCTGAAATGAATTTTTAGTTTATTTTTCTGAAATGAGTTTTTATTTTGTTTTTCTGAAATGAATTTTTATTTTGTTTTTCTGAAATGAATTTTTATTTTGTTTTTCTGAAATGAATTTTTATTTTATTTTTCTAAAATGAATTTTTATTTTGTTTCTCTGCAATTTTGTGACTTTTTTGCAATGATTTGTTTAATTTTTCTGCAAATAATTTTAATTTGCCAGTCATTCCAAAAAACGACGGAATAAATAAACGGAGTACAAACACGCCATAAGAATAACATAGTAAGCAGTTTTTATTAATCGGAGGTGCAATAACATGCTTATTCATTGTTATACAGTAGATTATTATTTTTTAAATAATAAATTATGTATTTTTAACAATAATAATAACAATAATTTTATTATTGTAACGCAAAAATGATGGAACCCACATTCCCCAAAAAATTGTACAGTGACAGTGTAGAGCCAAACTTGTCATACTTCAATTTTTCAATCGTACATACATATACATTTTCCCTTTGGATACTTTTACGCACACTAAAACCAACTAAAATGTAATAAAACCGAAAATGTTCTATTTTTTGTCCTTTTCGTCTTGAACTTCTTGCCGATAGCGTTCCCGTCGTTAATTTAACATTACAATTTATTTAACATAATATATAATATTAAATTATATAACATAGAGATTTTCAAATCCAAAAAAATCAACTGTCATTTTTATCGTCTCGAATTCCTTACAAAAATCCATCTTTTTTACATTTAAGATTATACACAAAAAGATGTCTTCTTATTTTCGATTTTTTGTGTGTTTGTCGTTGTTTCTCAATTCAATTTTAATTTAAATATATTAGCCTTTTACATAGTTTGATGTTTAAACATTTTTCCTCGACACCACGTGATTCCTGCTTTATAATATCTTTTTTGTCAAACGCTGAAAAGTCCCTTTTCCACAGAATTTGTTACAGATTTTTTTTTACCGAAGAATTATTTTTACAGAAGAATGTTTTTTCAGAACACAGGTACGATCCCCAGGAATATTTGTTTTAGAAATATTCACAGAGAGACTCAGGCACAGAGCTCCACCTAATACATTCGTAATAATTTAATATGCCACAAGCCAACGCACCAGACAATAAAGGTGAAAATTTTTTTTTTAATTCCCACAGATCCCTTGATTTCTATTTTAAAATGTCCAATCTACAATAATTATCAATGAGATTATATATTATAACTATATATTTAATTTCTGTTAATTAATTTACTAAGGTAATATCTATTCATAGTAATAAAAAATTTGTGCAATATGTCAGCAATACTAAATTTACATACCCGTACCCGTATTAACTATGTAAGTAAGTAAGTTAGTAAATATTAGTAAATGTGTCAAAAACTATGTTATGTTTCTATCATGTAAGTACTTTAAACTAGTAATTTAATCCCAGCGCCCAAAACACAAAAAGTAAATTCCCGATCTACCGAAGGGCTCTAATAATAAAGTATTTATACGTAATACTAATTAATAGGTAAATCGATTTAAAGTATAGGAAATAGAATATCACAGTAACAACGTCCGTTTATAGTTCTCAACTTGGAACAAGAAAAGACAAAAAAATTTATACAATATCATTTGTTGTAGAGGCAAATATAACTATCTACACAGTAGCTAAAACTGCAAGAATGACTGTACGGTTACAAGATATTTCACAAATATTCCAATGCAAACCTGATGACTACGTCGTTTAAAAGCATGGCCGCTTTGTTTACATTGTCATGAGTAGGGCGCATTTATTACAGCAAAAGCAAAATCCCGC
>JAQGAK010001316.1:0-35434 GCA_034696945.1 Lipothrix lubbocki | reverse complement strand
GTAGGTATGGAAAGTGGATAGCTGAATATGTGGAAAGTGGAAAGTGTTGGTGGAAAGTGGAAAGCTTCCTATCTTTAACATTGGTGGAAAGTGGAAACTATCCACTTTCCACGCGAACTAGACAGTTATCTGAAAGCCAGCCGAATTAGGTATTATTAAAGAGGAAGAGTATAGTATGTGAAAATGAAATTATTGGATTATTAGATTTTTTTGTTAAATACAGATATATAAACGATTTTGTACAGTTACGTATATGTCCCTATATATATGCTTTGTAATAATTACAAAGCAGCAATTATTGTTATTTTGATTTATTTAATTCTTTTTAACTATGTATGTCCTCCAACTTAATTACGTTCATTTAACGGCGGAACTGATCCGATGGACACGCACATTTTGTATACTTATACATTTTCTATACAATAACATCTTGTATAGAAGATATACTAGAGTATGCATAATATTACAAATGAATCATTTTTTGTTCACCCGAAAATATTTTCCTCATTTTTAAGGCTTAAAATCAACAGCGTTGTTTGGTAGAATGTAGTTTTTTGATAAATGGGAATTAATGTTTTATGAATTAATCAATTGTGATTCTCTCTCTCTCTCTCTCTCTACAAGGCACGCAAGCCCAATCATGTACATATACATGCACATGTCCCTACATGTTAAATAATTAAAGGAAAAAATGTCGCCTTGTGGATTGACGAGTCATAGCTTGAGGAATACATTAGAGATAATATTGTTTTGGGAATGTACCATAACAAAACCAGAAAGATGAATGATTTTTGGTGACTTGACTGCCTGCCTGCGTGCATACCTGCATAATATATTTTGTCTGTATTAGTATAATAGTAGTAGTAGTGTTGTTGACTTGATTTAAATCTGATCATGTTTATGTTTACTAACATATAGAAATATTTTGCTCCGACCTTGTCCAAACGTTACGACTAAACCATATCGAGGCATTGAGATTTGTAATGCTAATATATATGTATATTTACAAGTTTATGTGTGTGTGCTCCACACACAAACACACACATACAAACAAATTGTAAATAGTACAACCATCACAGTTATCACTATAAGGGATGACATTAGTTAGTCATAATATATAAAAAGTACAATGATACAAACAACGTCAAAGAAAAATATGTATGTATATGTGATTTGTAATTATGGACATTGAAACCGTAAACTCTTGTACAGCATAGCTAATATCTTATTCCTTCTTTACTATTATATAACTCTTTGGCTCTTCCACACAATAACACAAGCATTAATAATTAAGCTCGACATTTACTAAAATTTCGATTGCTTATCTTCATTCAAGGCTGAATCCATACTCTCTTCCATTCACACATCTCTAATATATAATGGTTTTATTTCCCTCTCTGAACATTATTTTCTCGCTCCCTACCTACATTTCTGTTGTTCTTGGTCCTATAAAGGATGATATACACCTCCGTTAATGTTATTGTAAGCTTGATATCAAAAATTAAAAATGTTATTGTAAGCTTATCATTTTGATTTTAATTTTTTGAGTGACATTGTTTATGGAATGGAAGCTCTGAGATTGCCGTAAAGAAAGGTTACCGAATGATGCAAAACGCTCAGAGCTTGTTTACTTAAAAAGCATAAAAATAAAAATGCCACTTTAATTTAAATGGACCATTGTTCCCGTCATCGTGTATCGTTGTTGTAATCCGCCATGGCGAATGGCCATAAAAAGTTTTAATTTTTATTTCCATAATCTACTGCAAAAACACATATTTTCTTATATTCAATTTTTCATTATACTCATTTTTTTGCTAGTGCACACAATACTTTAAAAAGAGAAGAAAATCAACTTTACAATTATACAAAATTTTGGTTAGTATACAGTATTTTTTATTATAAAGGAAATTATTGTATAATTGTCATTATGAATCCAATACATCATCTCCGCTGTTGTTGTGCACATGGAGACAAGGACCCTGTTTCAAGTGTATTGTCCTTTTCCATGTGATGTGTAATCCGTTGATAAAATTGTACACAATTTTAATAGTATATATACTATCTAAGACTTGCTTACACAATAAAGCCAGGAGTTGGCAGAGCCATAGGAAGAAACTGGTCGTGGTGGATGTTGAGGAATGTGGCTCTTCTAAATGTTGCTGAGGACAGGCTGACATGGAGGTTAAAGGGAAAATGTGAGCAAATTACTCATCTTTTCATTTGGAATTGGGAAAAGGCTGGTTTGGATGGAATAACATGAAAAAGCTTATGGCTATACATACTACAATGTCATGCGTTAGCACATGTATGTGATGTTATAAAGTTAAAGGGTGTTTGCAAATAATAACAAAACGTATCAATTGCCTGCCATAAATGTTTGGTGGTGCATATGTTGGATTGTATCTCTCTTCTACAGATGTGCATTGAACTGGGTCAGCTGGCACTTCAAGTCTGCAATTAATTGTTGACTCCATTTGGGATTTACCGTCGTCGTAGATTTTAATATTAGAGGTGAGATCCTATGGAGTATCCATAATATATGTTATTTAATATCTGTCTGTTGGTATTCATGAATTCTCAATTCGCTTTCTTCACGTTTCAATTGTATTTATACTTATTATTGTATTGTATTACATAGTATGCCTTCATGCTTTAGCAAAAAATCATAATTCATATACATCTGTTTATTTTATGCCTGGTGACCCGAGCCTCAGATGAAGTTAAAGAATTGCGATGAGTATGAAGTAAATGGAGTATGTAGAGTATATATACAAGCATTTTATATATAGAGCAAGTATATCCTATACTCTTTCTTCTATCTATCCTTATACTAATACATCCAAAGTTTTAATATCAGGGTAGGTCTATTGTCAAAATAGGATACAATATGTCATGTTGTTTATGACGCTGTATAATCTATAACATAGAGATGAAAAATGTAATGAGTATCATCATCATTCACAAATATAAACTTTGTTGACGGTCTCGGTCGGTCTTTATGATAGACAGTTTCTCATAGTTTCTGACGTTTAAACGTGTGTATCCATCATCATAACTTCACCATCATCATCAGATTTACACACACACACGATTATGTATAATCTCTCTTGTTTTTCCCTCCCTGTTACTTCAATCAACCGTATAGTATCTGCGTACTTCTGTTGGTATGCACCTATAATATAGATCCATATATACATATATATTTATATTTATAGATATCATTGACGTAGACGGATTTACAATAATTGCGTGAACATTTCCATAAACACCCAAGATAAATAAAATTGTTTTCTATTTACATGGATGAGCACCATCAAATGATGGAATTTCTAGCGTTTATTGCCCATAATATTGTTCATATATACACATGCCTATTAAAAACCGCCACGAAGGTGCTTTGTAGGTGTGTAAATCTATTCGTATTACATCGTGCAAGCTATAGTGATGAGTAGTGAAGACTGAATCTAGTTTCAAATTTGTAGCTAATACAATTTGCATTTACATCAATAACTGGCACACGTTTATGGTCCATTTAAAAACATTTTATTACCTTACATTTCAACGGATTCACAATCCTCATCCCTTGCGTAGGCATAATAATGTTGATATATTGAAGCCGTTAGGATGTCTTGACGGACTTAAACGCATATATGCATGTAGTTTATGCGTTATTTAAACCACCAACCAAGCTTGTCTGACCTGTGCTGACGTCCATTGTTTTAATGCCAGTAATAATTACATTTTAAATTTGTTTCTACAGTCTTGTAGTTTATTTGGAAAAAGTGCTAATTTTCTCTGAATGTTTCGTTTATAGCTGCGTATGGATCTATAATATATGTATATACTTTTAGTATTTCGATAATATAGTATGTACAATGATAAACAGTAATAATGCGTGTACAGTATTGTGGTATGATATGATGTATGTAATGAAAAGCGATGGCTGTACAATGGAAGCAAGACAGATGGACTAGAGATGGGGAGGGAATTACATGATTTTGAGTTACAACCTGTAGAGGATAATCGCCAGTGAATTACAAAATGTCAAAATTCTCGAAAAATGCATAAATTAATAAGAACGAGAGAGAGAGAGTCCCTTTTGTTATGTATGTACATGTGTGTAAGAGTTGGCAGAAAGTATTAACCATACAGTGCGTGCCATCAATTAGATAATCCCTTATGAGTCATTATAGCACGCACCTGTACTGGTTGGTGTGTTTGACTCCTTACAGCAATTCATGTTTGTTTTTCCAATAAAATTTAGTTTTAGTTACAACCTGCTGACAAGGCACACGCCAGGGTTGTGACACTTTTAACTGCTCCTTGCAATTTATTCAAATATTGCTGAAAAAAGGACAAGGAGCGGATACCAGTGTACAGAAATTTCTGGCAGGTAATAATCATTTTTTTTGCCAATGTTTTTTTTGCGCCAACAGTAAGTTACTTAAATTACCGGCGGTTTCATCAGCATAGTACAATTAGGATGACTTTATCATTGTAAGTGATGTCCTGACATTTGTTTAAATATCCTGACATTATTTGTAACATATACAGATACTATAACATATACAGATGCTATAACATATACGTATAGATACGTGTCACCAGGAGCGGGTTGAATGATGAGGTTGAGTCTAACTCGTTGAATCATTAATAATATTTCTTCTTGTGTGTATATGCAAAAATGATGCAAAAGTAAAGTAACGCGTGGAAATTCCATGCCAATTATTTTCCCATTTAATGCAGATACACTAAAACGTTATGTAGAGAGGTGTTGCCGTGAACATGAAATTTTACTCGGATGGCTAACTGTTATGGGATCTCAAGGATTCATTTATACGCTCGTGTTCTTAGTCAAAACTTTTATTGTCCTGTACAAAAACTATTTTCTGACAAACTTATTGTTTTAAGTATAGATATAATTATACTTATACATACTTATAAATACTTACATGAGTATATACATACATATATAGTACATGCTTAAGTATCAATGTCTACACTTGCAAGTAGCTCTGTAGTATATGTATTTGTGTCATATGAGATAAGATACGTTAGTGGTAATTACATGCAGAAGAGTAATGTCTCCGTGCATATATTTATGTTCCTCACTCTATTCCATCCTTACTTTTAATTGCCACCCACGAATTTCTCTCCATTTGAATTTATTCAAGATAAGATGAATTGCTGACATTATCGTTGACTTCTTAATACAACCAACATTCATGGACATTTCCTCAAAAAAAAACTTTATTATCAACAATTCCGCAAACTCGTTCACATGAGGTTAATTATACTAAATGATATTCTTTCATATATGAGTATATTGAAATTTTATACAGGAATGCTGACAACTCCCTTATATTTTTGGTCACCTTTCTAAACCCAAATCGTTCATCTTTTGAGCAATTTTGTTCATGTGAAGACGTTTACACCTACATGTAAAAATAATAATATTATGTGAACCTCAATTGTTTCAACGATTTCCTACAAAAAACAATTTAATTAATTATTGTAGAAAGCGCATAATCAGTTGCAGAACCGAAATGCATTTCAATTAACGATGAGCCAAGTTCGGTTGATTGCGATTACGACACACGAATTTGGCTGTACAGATAGTAGTGACAATGCTTTGGGGAAGGCCAAAGTCCAGAGGTCTACAGATGCTTTCTACTACTGTCTACTTATACTACAATCTATAAGTATAGAAAATGATGTATTGGAAGCCCTGAGTCTGAAATCAATGCAAAATGTTTTAATTCCCTTAATTTACTTTCGTTTGTTGTACTTTGTCAAAGAAGTTCATCTATATGCCCAGTTACCAGATAACATGCAAGTCCTGCTGTTCAGCAAATGAGGTGCGAGAGATTCAAGAGACAGTGGAATATTGGTATTGAGCGGGATTTGAAGATACATATATACATAATATAAACTATTTATTGCCATGCACACATGGAGCAGAGATTCGTGCTTTACTAAACAAAATGAGAAGAGGTCAATGATGGCTACTCATTAGAAATTGACAAAATGGTAACGAGGAGGAGGACTTCGTAATGGAATGATGATGTTGACTTTATACAGAGAAAACTCGTGCACAAATCGTTAAATATTGATAGGAAGCTATATGTAGATGTAGAGTATAGGAATAGGGATGGGAATGAGATAAATACATAGTAACTACAAGTACAAGACAAGTATATTCCTACAATATTTTAGTAACATTCGGTTGCTTTTGCCTTTGCGTGTCGTCCTGTCTGGTCATAAATGAATAAATATTGATGGGAGATTGGCACTTGCAGAGCTAAAACCTTTGATGAAATGTCGTGTGGCAGTTTGCATGCATGCTAATAAGGGAAGAACAAAACGGGACGGCATGGTTTAACACTCATGTACGTACAGATATTTACATAAAAAATAAACTGCTCCTATGACCTCAAGATTACTCGTATGCTAATTTCAACCACTACAACATTGTACTACACAAGCGACAAATAGGAGAAGCACCTTTGAAAACATCTATAGCCGTCAGATTTAGCGACAATCCTAGGCATTATTACGGACATAAACATGAATTAAAATGCAAAAAATCAAAATCTTCAAAGTAAATCTTGTACTCAAAGACAACTTTTTAGGCAAAGTTTAGTATCTTAACGACAGAGATGACTTCTTCAAGTATTTCCACTATTATTATTCAGAGATGTAATACAAGTGCCATTCACACGATCTTAAATATTTTTTGGAATGTTTTTTTTGGAGACGCTGTGAACAGTGTGAAGATTTGTAAATTTGTATTAGATATGCGAATTTCTATTCTAGATATGTATATTTCTCAATGATAATCAAGTCCAAATGACAATGATATTATTGACATGGAGAGCGAAATGACGTAGAAAAAAAGGAGAAGAATAAGAAATAATAGAACATCAACTTGAATTAAGCGTATAGTGACATTAAGGATCCTAAGTAAATACGTTTTCTCTCTTTGTTGTTTGAATTACATTGTGTATACAGCGAGAAAATGCAAAGACGAACCCTTTGAGGTTTGAGGCCGTCAATGAAAACTCCAGTTTGATTTAAGCCCATTCCACGACTACAAAGGCTGATGACTGCGCTCTCAAAGGGAGACGGTTACAGTAGTAGCAACTTGGCGGAAAATACTATAAAAGCATGTATGTCAAGGTTGGAGAAGGAAAACACATCTTTGATGATGAAATGACAATCATGATCGCATCTCAAAAATGCATTTGATTACTGACTGTAATAATTTCCCTTTTCTTTGCACAGGTACTATAGTTATACATGGTTGACGTACTTACACTAAGTAAGTAAGTCATCCTGATTTTTTTTATTACGTCTGTAGTATATAGTATTATTACACATCACACATTACTACAAACATGACTTGCTCCTGTAACTTTGAACTAAAAGAGACTCTTGATTCCAGTCAGCCCCGACCAAAAGTTGAAAGCCAAAGAGAATTGGAATTAACGGGCGTGTAATGACAAGGATTTTATCTTTGTGTCCTATCCCCCAATGAAGAACAACATGCATGGGCCATGTACTTAAATATTAACGACGATACTTAATTCGACTTATTAGAAGACAAACTCCTTATTAAATTAGACATTATTTCAACTGGTTCATGATAAGGCTTTTGTGTCCACGATAGAGAATCCCTCGCCACAGTGTTTACATGCAAGATTAAACAAACATAAAAAACTTAACATAATAAATGTGGTTAAAAAACGAGGTAAACAAATTAGAAGCACGGAAAGGTCAGTCAGTTGATGTGTTAAACCATCATCGTAATTTCCCAAAGGAGCATATATTGAGCCATTTAAATTCGCGTCAGTAACTAATTGAATGGATGATGAATGGTAGTTAATAGCTGTAAGTAGGACCATGATCCTAACGTGTTCCATACCTATATAAATATAATGAGATTCATGCCGTCGATAATGTAGCCCAATGATGTCGCTCAAAAGACATTCCCAACTCTAGTATATATGCAATACCATGTACATATTGCTAATGCCCAACAATAATTTGCATGTACAGCGTAAAAATTTGTACTTTTTCAATTGGATTGCCAATTATTTGCAGTAGAGACGATGCAGGACACATGGACGAGTAGACGTAACATGCAGAAAACAGGAATTGGATGGCTCTTAATGGCTATTTAATGAGCTTCAGGTTTATCAACTGTCACTTTTGTTACATACTTTGCTTTATTTTGTACTTTTTCTCTATACGTCTTTCTCTCTAGTTCTAGTATCTCTCTACTAGTTCTATCTCTCTACTAGTGCTATCTCTCATCTTCTCTGAAGTCAATTCAGGCTCATAGTAAGTATACTGTATACTTCGCATCACCACATGTGTAAGTTCATTGGTCATTACACGCGTTCCACCAGACAGGCTGCAGTTAACAGGACAGCAGGATAAGGCATAAGGCCGTGATTGTCATTTAATCAGTCTTTGACAAATTTGGCGACTCATATATGCTTGGTCCAAACAACATGTTGGATCCAAATAATGATGGAATGAATTAAGGATTGACTGTTTGTCCATATGTACATACACAAAACAGGGCCACTTTTCCATCCTCCGTCCGATATTCGAAGGTAGCTTCAAAATGTTTTGACGAATTGGTCAAATCTCTTTCCTTTCCAATTCGAGCTTCTGCTGCTGTTGCTGCTGCTGTTCATCAGCATATCATCGATTCAAGTTGATATGTTAAAGGTGTCGCGAATCTCATTAGAATTTACATTAAAATTTACAAATTAACTTGTTTGACACGCATTATACACAAAGTTATTAAGTAAAAGTTTTTTGATTCCATGGGGTAATAGGAGAGATTGCGTCACTGCGTTCTATACGCTTCTACATATATAGCTATACAGGTTTAGCATTCTATACTTATACAGGCTTAACTATATACACACAGGGATTGACAATATATAAATCCAAAAATATATACACTACAGGAGTATTGTGAAGATGCTGTGTATTTTCAAAACATACAGTGGAGTAACAGTTGTCACTTTTTTTATCACTGCATTGTTACATTGTTGATTCAAATAATATTAAAAAGGAATTAAAAGCAACATCTCACAACTATTACCAGGCAAGGGGATTATAATAGTATAATGAAAATGAGGCCAACAACAAGTAAAGATAGCTATTATTATTATGTATGCGTGTTCAGAGCGCGAATCCATTCAAGACATGAGGCTCTGAAATGAACTGAAGCGTGAGCATTGAAGATTTTCAAGGTTTTCCTATTAGTTTCAGCTATGGTCGGGATTTACCCCTTTAAGAAGAAAAAAGAAGACGCATTGTCTGCGGCTAATAAGATAATTGTCAGTCGTAATAACCACCAAGGTTGTTGAATTCAAGCATCCTCAAATCATTTTTTGGTCTCTTTTACCACCGAAGAAGGAAAACATGTAGTTCAAGCTCAAGAAGTCTCTTTCATTTAATTGGAATTCTAGCAAAAAAAGGCACACTTCAACATCCTCATGTATACTGATTAATGTATGCATATTTAATAAACTTTTGATGAACATACATATGCCTGCAGGTAAATCATTAAAAGTATTATTTCCCAATATAGCATACATACATAGTCAAAATTTAGTGGAGGATAAAACATTTTATGAGCCACAGATGTCATACTGTAAATGTTATTAGTACACTTAATTTACTAATTACGGACACTCGTGACTGTTAAACCGACGGTTATTAACTGCCTTAAAGAAGTTCTTACCGTAAAGGTGCTTGAATGAAGAGATTAATATATGGGCATATACATAATGACAAGGCACTGTGTTGTACTCCATGAACTTAAAAGGAATTAGCATATTTTATTATTTGAGAAAAATCTGGCGAGTCGACTCCCATCCGTCAAATTATTGTATATATTCTCATAAAATTTAGAGCTACAGAATGGCTCGTGCCATTGAATGACATTGTATAGTAGAGTACAAGTTTAATAAATGACGACACGCCAGTCGTCAAACAAGACAGGAGAATTTGACATTATCTCGACCATTATCTATTGACAATGCTGAAGACACGTGGGTCAGCCTCTCATCATCTTCATCATTTCAAGTCGCAATTCTGTCGCTCGAGATTCAATCATATTCAATTACAGTGTGTATCCCAGAGGCCTGCACATATATGTACGTTGTACTCGCTTTCTGCGGTTGTGTATATTGTATTTTCTATTTCGACGACCGCTGTTGATGACTTGCAGGACAATTGAAGATAAATCCAACCTACACCTAAAGTGTGCACTCTCGGATTTCGTCTTCATTTCCAAAGGTATCACACAGTCTATACGTATCAGCATCTTTGTCTGAAGTATCTAAGCACGTATATGAATGAGTCGCGTCCGTCATATTAATTGGGAACCGAGAGGTTCGTAGGGTTAAATGAATGGTTCCATTATGATGCAGCCTCAAGTGTCAGATGTTCTTGCTAGACATATGCTTCATCATCATTGCATAAGGAGCTCTTCTACATAACTGAATAAGATAAGGCAACGTTCTCTTATCACATTCAGCGATGCGATTAGATAAGGTGTGATAATTACCTACTAATTATTACCCTCCACCTCTGATGTGTTAACAGTAACTATGAATTTTTTCCTGCTACCCTTTTCCGATGCATTCAAATATCCCATGATCAACCTTCTTAATAAGTATCTATATTTACATCCCAGCGCTCCTGAAGTGCTCAAGTGCACATACTAAACGAGCTAAACAAAAAATATTGCATTTGGTGGGTGAGCCCTAATCTATACAACAGTATATATACCTTACCTACATAGGTAAGTATACTTACTACTTACCCATCATGGGTGGGTTACTATTACTTCCTACTGCTATTTTAGTAGCTTGCATACACTTGGAGCCAATTTTGGCTCTATCTTAATTAGTACACCAAAATTCCTTTGTAATTCAAAAGCGGACTTAGCTACTTAGCAAGGTCCTATGGATGTATTTAGCTCCATTTCACACTCCACACTACTGTTTAATAACTTGCAGATGCCTTGATTCCTCTCTGCCGCATGAGAGTTCCAAAGGGATATAAATGGATTATGCGATTATAACTTGGCATGCAGGTCTCTGTACATAGAAGAGCAAACTGCTAATCAAGTAATTAAATGCACGCGTGGGTTGTCAAGCCTTCGGTACTTCGGTTGGCTTGGCTTAATTTGGTTTGTTCAAATCAGCTGCTACGAAATAAGCTAAATTCTAATTTTGCCGATTGACTTACAAAACTTTGCATTGAATTGCATAATGCTATGAAGTTAAAGTTTATAGGATATACTATAGCAATACTAGTTCATAACATTTACATGAACCATGCTGAACTGGAATGAAAGTTTTTGTATTTATTTGATATGAACAGTACATCTATGCAGTATGTGTATAATCAATATTTTGCAGTATGGTTTATTGGTTCGGCAAGATGGAATAACGGTGCTGACATATGAGGATGCAAGAATAAATTCTGTACGAACACAATTGAAGTATTATTTAAAGAGATAATATTTTTATTTGAGAAAATACTGACGCTCTAAGACCCTTTTGGTAGTATAAAAGTAAAGAGTAAAAGAGTAGAAGAACAGTATGGCAACTGGGTTTTCTTAGTCAAATCTAGTACTAAATAGAACAGATTATACAGACCAGACATTTTTACTAGTTCCGAAGGGAGGAGGAAATTGAAAGTATAGAAGTGACACTGAGAGATAAAGACACTAATACATAGTAGACGCATTAGTTCAGTGTACATTAGAGAAGGCAGTGAAGTCAGACGAAGATGAAATTAGAAGTGGAAAGAAGTAAAAGTATATTTAAAGGTATAGAAGCTATAAGTAGAGTAGCAAGTTCAAGTTAAAAATGAAATTAAAAGTGAAGATGTATATATAGAAGAAATGAAGGAAGAGTAATAAAGGGGACAGGAAAGAAGAAGAAGATGCAGGCAAAAGATGAATAGGAGTGGAGAAATTATTACAAAAAATAAAGGGAACATTATAAATGCAATAGTGATATTTAAATGTCATTGGGTAAAATATGTAGGTAATTATACTTACATAAGTTTAAGAGTAACAACATTCTCACACACATTAAGCCACGTGTAACTATAGCGGTATTTCACTTGAATAAACATGATTGAATATGTTTAAAGTATTTATGCTGGTATAGTATTTGCTAAGTGGTGATTGCTGTCATGTGTGTGTATACTATGTACTGCAGCACCCCACATGGTTGTGTGCGAGTATATGTATTTGTGATATTTCAGGTATGTATATATTTATATATGGTTATTATATAAGGTAAAAGTGTTGCTTTTATGTATGTTTATGTTGTTTGTGAGATGGCATGTGAACATGTGCAAGTACAAGTACATACACAGATATGGTATATATGGAGAAGTTGTTAAACTGATGTTGTTGTAGAGTGTATATCTTCTCCTTCAAATAAAATATTATGCAATAATAGTTCTATACAAGTTTCCACAAATATATAATTAATATATATAATATAATCTAGTACAATATTTTTTTTTCATTACACAAAGAGTATTCTCTTCTTATATAGAATAAAATAAGTCATCATAATCCTCAAAATAAAAATCAAGTCAAAATACAAAGAAGATTCACAAGAGATTTCTTTTTTTACAGTAATGTCAATTCTCTCACGCTCTATAATAACTATAACAAATGTTTACTTATCGGGAAAGAATTCAAAAGTAAATCCTTCATGTTTTTAAAAGAATTTCAGTTACGCAATTACTCCTGTGTCAACAATAATCCTTTCATGGTAAGTACAAATGTGTCCAAAAAAAGTAATCTCTTGTGATATGTTGGTTTGTATTACAAAAATTGTTGTTTGAAAAATATTATTCATGAGTACAAAGTTTCTGGGGGGAAGGCAGGGTATTAAGTTTTTCAACATATTATGACTGTCATCAAAGTCTACTTTCCTTGTTTTATATATGAGTCAAAATTTATTTATTAACGGGAGTATCCGAATTTGGGGTTGTTTCTGACTCCGAAGGGAACAGATGGAGCTCCGTAGAGACCTGGGGGAGCAACTGGTGGGGGTTGGGTTTGTGGGGCTTGAGTCTGGGGTGGGGCGGGTCTGTAGGTTGGTGGGGGTTGAGTGCGTGGGGGTTGGGTGCGTGGGGGTTGGGTCTGGGGAGGAGCTGGACGGTAGGTTGGTGGGGGTTGGGTTGGTGGTGGGGCTGGTCTGTAAGTAGGTTGTTGTGGTGGACGGGGTTGTGGGGCCTTGGATGGGTAGATACCTTGGGAGTCATTTTCGGACTGACTTTCAGGGCGGAAGGGCTTCTTTGGTGGTTCGGGGTAGGTGGCTTCGCCTTCATAGGAAATCTCGGCATTGTATCCGTTCTTCCAGTCAGCGGTGTACTTGACAATTTGAAGACGGCCATCAGGCAAGAGGGTACGGTATTCTCCCTTGACAACATCTCCGTCACTGTTGGCGTTGTGAGAGAAGTCATTACCGACATCATCCTTGACAGCGTACGTGAAGTCGAATGGCATTCCGGGTTCGTGCTCTCCCTGTTAAGGTACACAGACAAATATGGGTTGAGTTAAAATGTTGGAAAATAAGATGCATTTTAAACATAAACTTCTTATACAAAAGTGTTATCATTACAACGTTATCATCAGCATTGACTTAATTAATTAGTATGATGTTATTATTTCTTGCGTTACTATCCTTGCGTTATACTATTCCTTTCATTGCAAGCTTAGCTATACTTGTTGGAGTTCATTTAATCTAAAGTACAAGTAAACACAAAGGTTATACAATTCTTGCAAAACCCCCTGACTATGCAAATTTGCTTTCCTTTTGCAAATTTCAAACTGTGATAACATTGTGTTTTATTTGAAGATGCAATTTGTAGAGCAATTGCAGCGTTGGTTGTCACTGCAATAATTAATGTGTCTGTTGCATACAACCATCAGGTAATTAACTAAATAAATCGTAGGTAACAAACAAAAAGGGATATTTCCATTCTGAGCATGACTTGCATAGTTAGTGCAAGGCGCATAGGTCAATACAAGAGCTTCCCAAACATTTCTAATTAAAAGTAAATATCTCATTATATGACACAAGTTTGTATGTATAATTATGCACAACAAACATCATATTATTATTATTATGAAGAAATCTCAAAAGGTGAGGTTCAGTGGAACAGGAGAAAGAGAATTCTGCTCATCTGCATCCTCGTTTGCACGTTAACACGTCGGAGGGAACAAAGCAGCCGGCAGAGTTTCATATTTCCCTTTATGACAATTAACTCCACATAGGTATATTGCATTTGTAATGTATGAATAGGAATTGAAATCGTGACTTGGCAGTTTCACTACACCGCATAACACATCCTCCTCTGATACTATTACTCTTTTTAAGATTACGCTGTAACACACAGAAAACAACGATAATTTTCAGCTATTATGAATTCATTTACCCAGAACCATGTTTGCAGTTTTAATCTTCCGTGCATGCAACTAGAAAAACATGTATGGGCTTTGAAACTCCCTGCATCCTTTGTTCTCTCATTCATTTTTTGGAAAGAGAAATAAGACATCCCATATATACTGTCACATTTGCATGAGAAAGTCAATAATCTGTGACAAAATGAGGGTAGTTACTGGATGTTTCTATATACACTAACTTAGGACATATCACCTATTCTTCCTCATTGAGAAAGCCTCACACTTTGTGATCCCGTAATTACTTTTACTACATGATGGTCAAGCTTATGCCGAAATACATATCTCGCACGCTCAATAAGTGTGTACATTGTAATGCATGGTGTCATAATAAGCAACAAGTCAAACAGAGTAGAACCGCTTCAAGATGTGCGATATGTCGGAGAGGAAGTTTTAGTGGCTGCCTGCCTATCTGTCAGTTCTTAGGATTCAATCCAAGCATGCAACCCCTTATTTCGATGAATTGTGATGGAAAAGAAAGAACTTATATATCATTATATCTATAAACGTTGATTACAAACTGTGATATTAAAAACCTTTGTGCCCGTCATCCATCTTTTATCATCCCTCACCCATAGCTTAGCTATGCCATACATAAAAAATCTTATATCTCTATAACAAAAACAATAACGCTCGGGAAGAATACGCATTATTCTTACACATATGAAACTACAGCCAAGAATTTTTTTACAATTGTTTCTATCCAACAACAACAATAATGTCCATTCCATTATGTTGTTTATAGACAACTCATGCCTTCTTCTTCCTTTCATGTATATACATGCACATATTCCTATGTACATTACAGTCACCAAATGGCCAATTCGCAAGTTCCTTAATGAGCTTCTCTATGAGTAACCAATCAAGATAATGAATTATTAATTTATCACGCAACGAGATTACTAAAAGTAAGTTTACAATGAAGAGAGGAAGATGGAAAAGAATGAGAAGATAAAGAAAAAATAAAGGATCGAAATGAGAATTACGTCTCTTCTTGGCTCCCATTCAACTATATGTAAACACTGCATGCAGTATATGGGTGCATAACTATACTTTGAAGTATCTTTAGTGGTCGTTGAAAATCAAATGATTACATAATAATCGCCGTTATGATAAATCTATACTACTACCTATAACTTTTACTATTCATCTCATATCCCTCGCAAAGCTCATCAGTTTCCAATGAGAATTGTAAATGAGTTTATTTTGACAGCATTATAATATGGTCATTATAGCTTTCAAAGTTGTATAGCTATAGTGATAGGTTAACATCATAAACTATATAGTGATGAAGAGCAGGGGAAGAGGCATATCACCATAAAAATTCCGTGAAAGAGTAATGAGCTCATCTTTCCGGCCTATAATTTTTGTCAATTTAATATACAAGAATGAATTACATAATTTTTGATTCTCCCAAAGTAAAGTACCTTGATTTGAGTAATTTGAAATCATATCTGTATCCTCAATCTTCCTATGTAATTTTCTACAACACTATACCTCCCCATGAGCTCAAATTTATGGTAACATATCGTCTGTTAGCCTATTATTAAAAGGTTGCGAGTATCTCATCCAAGACTGTTCATATTTGGTAAAAAATTAGAGACTTTAAAATTCTTAGATTTTATGCAATATACCACTATGATTATATCATTTACAGTAGAAACCTTATATTATAATTTACAAAGGAGCGAAAAAGTTCAGATATGACGTCTGCTATAGTACATGTTGAAGGCTTGAATCAAGTCGGACGTTAGCATTGTAATGTATACAGATATGTTGTATATACACAGTGCTAACATTTATAATAAATCCAATATATTGTATTGGACAATAGAGGCATCGAGGGGTTTGGAAAGTTTTAAATATTTTTTTCCGAGGAAAAGATCGTGAGTACAGAAAAGCTTTAGTTTTGGGAAAATGACATTTTTCCGTAGGTATTTCCATTTGTAATTTGTCAAAAAAGTTACGGAATCACCGGTTTCACATGGATCTCCGTAGGCTTCCTCACGATTTTTCCTCAAATGTATCTTTCCCAATTATCAACCCTGTGTGCGTTTGTCCTCATCATATTCCCTTTGTATATTTGCACCTGCTGTTACATCAATACAGCCTGTTACATCGTAAGTACAGGTAATCTGGTATGCCTGCCCCATACTGACCGCTGTCTTTTAATTGTAGTCTACGCAGTGAGGTGAGCACATTTATTCAATTAATTATGAATCAGTGGATTGTAAGGAAAAAATATTATGAGATTAAGGACATGATCACAATATATGCACCTAGCATGGGTTCACAGCATTGAGAAGGTGTACTTAGGTTAAATGTCGATATAGCAATTTATGTTGTGTGAGAAAAATCACTCGCTACCCTCCTCTGTTCCCTGAAGAACAATCAGCTTACTTAAAGATACTTTAAGATCTTAAGTAAGTATACAGAAAACTGCATTTTTATTATAGGACTCTAACCCTGCTACCCAAGCTGCATTTTCATAAAGAATTCATGCATAAATTCAAATACAATCCTGCTGTCATATGCCAAGTGCACTCGTATTCAAATGAACTATCCATACGAGCATCAACTTATTAAAAAAACACGTCCTCATCATAATGGAACTGTATATTGAGGAAAATTATTCAAAAATTATGCAACCTTAAAGAGAATCTTGATTTTTATCGATGATGTACGTATATAATAAGGAGAAGAAAAAAACGTTTAAAGGAATGCGACTCTACAGTATATGAGAACGGCTACTGTTTTGAATCGTGACACATGCAGTTATCCTGCAATATTATTTCGCCTGCGTAAAACGTTTATATGACTTGATAATACTTCTTGCCTAATTGGGACAGATATAATAAATATTAATCATTTGTACCTAAATGTTTTTGCACGACAAGAGAGTAGTGTGAGCGAATAGGCGGGAGATAATTTCCGATGTGAAGCCACATATTTCCATATATATTGTGTTGATTTCTATAAATAAATCCTTTTTCCTCGCAATTCCGCTGAAGTTTCAGCAATACCAAGTACAAGAATTGCTTTAAAAGTTCTATTCTAAAGACAATTATTTCTTGTGCAATGTATTTTTCACTCGAAATTAATTCATAAAATTTAAAAGTTTTATGATTAAAACGGATGTAACAATGGTGCGAGGTGTCTAAAATCCTATAAGAATGATTATTGTTGTAAAATAATATAAAAAGACGTGTAACACTAAAAGAAAATATTGCTAATGAGATTTTGATCGTCCCTCCGCATTCATTTAATGGATCATTCTCACTGTACTAAACCACTTACGAAATACAATAAGTGCACGGAGTAACATAAGGCAGCTGCTGGGACTTGTTGGTTCGGTCATATTTATAGGCAGATGAACTTTACATAACATATAATTATAATACCTAAACTGTAAGTTTATACCGAGGGAGCTTTATTATCTTTAAGTGCAGTCAATAATAGCTGTGTATTATATTTTTAGCAAATACAATTGTGGAAATTATGAAACCACCAAGGTTCAATCGAGGTGAGTGTTTAGTCAAGAAAAGTGTGCTTTGCATTTGACACATTTTGACTCCATAGACATTGTTATCATTACTATATATGATTAACATGTATTACCTTACACCAGAAGGATGGTGTATGCTTACATTGTGAATTGAGGAGAATGGCAGAGCTGAACAGAAAAACATGATAATTTGTACTTACTATAACTCCCACCCTCCAGCTTATAAGTCATACACAATAGTCACATATTATAGAAACACTTGTTGCTGTCGAAACAATAATAATAATGTAACCGTGATTTATCTCTACCATCAGCTCTAGTTTCTTATACAATCTAAAACACTTCAAATCAAAGGCTCATCCCTACTGATAACAGTGATAAAGCTTGCAGTATATAATTATCCGTAGAACAAGTGTCTCTAGTATATAATTACAAGTATAAAAAACAATGTGCTGATTTTAGACTGCTTGATTATAAGTTATATTAATTATACAATGTCTATGCACTAATTTTAAAAGCCTAGGGAAGAAAATGAGAGTAGAAATACAGTTTGTTGTATTAATCAAAGTTTAAAATCAAGAGTTGGTTGTTAATATATGATCAAAGTTAAAATCAAGAGCTTGTAGTTAAAGTTCAACTATAGGGTTGAAATTGAATATTGAACCTCAAACACTAACTCCGTGAGTATGTCACGCACGGTTTTCTCATATGAAATATGCAAATATGTGACTTGGCTTATAGCATAGCCTTGCAATGCTAATAGAGAAGCGCCTCAACGAATCTTTGTTGTGCTGTGGTATTATCTACTCGTAAGAAAATTATTGCCCAAATAAACTTGCCACCCGATAATAAATCATGAAATCAAATAAAAAACAATATAAGCACACTACACCTTACTAGTAATAATCTCATTGGTAATCATTCAATCATGTCAAACTCAAAGGAATCTTTCAACATTTCCCTCAATCAATTAATCTTGCTTAGGGTTTCCGCAGCTGTTCTCAAGCTCCTCAAACTATAGTCGTACTTCAAGTGTATGTATTGTGTAGAGCTTCACACAAGTGTGATTTGTATAAAACTACATACCACTGCCGCTGTATAAACCAGCTACTTCACATCATCATAAGATGGTCTTTTTAACAAGCAGAAATGATGTATATCTCTATAATTTATAATAATAGCCAAAATGCAAAAGAGAATCACATCCCCGCAGCGCAAATGATCAGCAGCATCTCACGAACAACAGTCCATGTCGTGTATTTATCCGAAAAATCCCAGAATTACTTTAAGCATGATTAATGAGGATTCTATATTTATTGCAATATACTCAACATTGAAAATGCATGAGTAGTATCGGCACTTGAATCACTTGGAAAATAAGAGGACACAAAGTGTACGAAGGGTTCTCTTGAGAAAAAGAGATGCTTCTATAGAAAAGAGCAATAATATACAAGTGATTACCAATAGTAAGAAGATTATATACTCTTCAGTATATAGTACAGCGACTAGTAGTTGTTGTAATGAAGTGATTTGCATAATGCATAGATTTGCATGGGAAATCTCTAACTTACAATATTGAGGACTAATGCTGCACCTGTCGGTCAAGTTACGCTCACCCTTTGCACGCCGACAGCTAAAGTATACCAAGTACATGTCTTGTAGTCCAAGTTCAATTTAGGTAAATGATTGAATCAAGAAATTGATTTACATTGACACAAAGCAGTAATGGCTTTTCAAGTACCAGTACCCATAATATATGCACTATCTATGCGAAATTTAAGTGTCGAAGATTACACTATTGTCATTGTGAGTGTAAGGAGCTGATTGTATATGCTTGAAGTTATACATAAGGGAATATGATTGAGCATCTATTTTCTATCAATCTCCTATAAAAAAACCTACGTTTTTTCAACTTTATAAAAAGCTTATGATGGCCTGCCTAACAAAATGACGTTCATCCTAAAAGTATTGTAAAACAATAAAATTAGCAAGAATATAAAAAAAACGCAGAGTGCAAAGATATAGAAAAAATCAAAAGTGTGAAGTATATAAAAAATACACAGAGTTTAAGGTAAACGGCTGTGTCTGGGCTTGCTCATCGCGGCTTTCTACTGTCTAAGCTAAAAGTACTACTTTGCATGTTGTAAAATTGATTATATTATAGCTTTTTAAGTGTTTTCTATGGTTTGATAAAAAATACAAATCATTTTAGATTGAGCCTCTGCTGCACCCACTAAACCTTAAGCATTTCAATATTTATTGAAGGTGGTAAAAATATTTAAGTTTTTGCAAAATTAAAATAATTATATTTGGGATTGTCGTTTTGTAGGCCCTTGATAGACAATCTTACTAATTTTATTCCACTTGAGCTCGTGTAGTCTATATAGATACATAAATGGATATTTTATACTATGTTTTATCCTATTTGGTACATTAGGACAATAAGTGTTTAAACTATGCCATAAAGCTCATAAGCAAACACAGACAAAAAGAGTTTTCCATTGACTGATATTGCTATTTATAAATTATATAGTATAATGCATAAGAGAGGTAAAGGTCGTGTAGGATTTTCATTCGGAATAGCTAATTCTTATATACTTTTATTGCCCTTTATCTTTTATTTCTTTCTCACTCCCATGTAAATCCCATCCTGTTCAGAATATTTAGCAAAACCAGCTCAGGGTAATGTGATGCGAAACAAGACTAGAGGAAACGCCTACTAATCCACCTCTCCTACACCTGAGCACATCTACCTATATGTAGATACATTATACATAAATATAGCGACAGAGCAATCGACTACTTTAGAGCTCATATTGTTCAAAAAAAAGTGCGATATACTTATTATGACATTTAAACAAGCCTTATACATATTATAACATTAGGATTACATGATGACCGTGTGTCTGACTGCGTGTGAGAGTGTGTCTTCATATCTTTGTCATGATGACTCCAATGTGCATCTCCGTTACATCTCCAAGCATATTATGCATTATTTTTTGGGAATGTGGCATGGCGGTAGACATGCACTTATTGCTCAAACCATTTAGCATTAAGGGAAGAACAAGTAGTAAAATCAATTCAGAAATCATTTGCATGATGTTATGGATGAGGAGGTCTGCTCCTGCTGCCGTCGCCTGCTTCTTGATACTTATCTTTTTTAGAAATTGAATTTTTTCCCTATCTATCTTCCTTTAATGCTTCTTTTGAAGCATTTACTTTTTAGAAAGATACTATATAGGTCTATTAAACCTCCGCGTGCATTCTTTGTCTGTACATGGAATAAATCCTGGCTAATGGTGTTTCACTTGAGCAAATGATCCTGTACACTCAAACTTTGTCATATTGTGTACATACCCATAGGGAATACATTAATAATTAATTAAATAAGAGCATTCAAACTTCATAAAGCTACGCAGTGTATGAAATGAATGAAATTCAATTTTTAAAGCATAAAATGACCATTTGTAATGATCTGATAATAAATGTTCCTGCTGTAATAGCTTTAATGACTGGGATTTTATGAACTAGATTCAGGTTTCACACTCCCTGCTGTGCCCAAGCTGCACATGGACTGACATCACCTTCAACAAGATGTTACTAATGTGACTCTGTATGCTTTGTTAAGCTTACATTCATTCCCTTTACCTCCAGCATCCTAGCAGCGTAACTTGCCGATAAGTATACGGCTGTACAATTATGCCGAGAGGTGAGCATTATTGATTATCGCTATTGAAACTTCTAAATGAATTTAAATATTTCTACAAAAATGCCGACGCTGTATTTTTGCACAAATATAAACTGTCCCTGTGCATAGCAATGCGTGGCGAATCCATGTGATTTAGTATTCATCCATTGCTTTACAGACTCAATGCAATATAATCAAAGGCTGTAAACAAGAATTAGAGGCTCTAAACAACAAGATTCTGATGCTCTAAACAACAAGAATCTGATGCTCTAAACAAGTATCTGATGCTCTAAACAAGAACCAAAGGCTCTAAACGAGAATGAAAGGCTCTAAACAACAAGAATCGACGGCTCTTAACAGCAAGAATCGAAGTATCTAAACAGCAAGAGGCCCTAACGAAGCATGAGGAGAGCCTCTATGGATGATTCAGACGTGTTATTATGTACATCTGCATTATACTAAAAACAACAACAACAAGAGAGGAAAGGCTAAAGGTAGCTTTGTCATCTTTGCAAAGGTTGATGTGTGGGACTATGAATAAGCGCAAAAGTGAATGAGTGAGTTTACGTGAGAAAGAGAAATAATAAATGTGTCTGAATAAAATTATTATTTGGAATGGACAAACTTGTCCATATACAGCAAGCAGCCGTAACCTTGCTTCAAGATGCTGAGAGAAAGGTCATTTTTGGTATTCACCCTCTCCCTCGCATGCTCACCCTTTGTTGAAGATATGTAGGATAGGCAAGAGCAGGTAAATAAAATGCAGTTAAATGCGGACATGCGACAAACACAATGTCAACACTGTGATGAGAAGGAGTCGCAGTCTACAATGTATGTATGTATACACTTCACATAATTTCTGCCTCTGCATTGAATGTCGACAATTTTTATGAACTCAGCCGTTTATCATTCGGGCGTTGAATTGCAATAGGTAAAAAAAAGAGGAAAATCCATTTTTTATACCCAATATTCCTATAGAGTTTATCGAGATTCACTAACTGTTACATTGTGCTAAAAGTCGTCACCTTTAACTAACTATTAATGTTATCTGAACATTATCCGCTTGAATTTATTGTAATTATATAGCTTTATTATTTCTACAATCGTATATATATGTATAAAAAACGTTTTTATGGGATTATAAGGATAAAAGGTGAATTGACTATACATATGCTGTGTGTACAGCAGGACGAAAGCGTTTACGATGGTAATCGAACATGAAATAATTTTGGGTCATTATCATTAGCCATGAGAAAAATCCTACACGGACAATAAATACAACATGATCATCTTCATAATATAACTTATCTCTCTAATTTTTTCTGTAAGCTCTAATCAAGCTATACACATCCGCTTCTCTCTCTCTCTCTCTCAAGAATAATCCTATTCATCTCAATTGATCTTAAGCTACAGCTATAATTTTCATTAGAACCTTCCAACCCTTCCTATATAATAATAATAATAATAATATTTCCCTTCCCTCCTCATCATAATTTCAATATAATTCTCATTCACAAGTACTTAACATCAATTACATAAAAATTGAAATTATTAAAGTGTATGTAAAAAAATTAAAATTACATCCTTAAGATAAAAAAACTTGCTTCTTCAAATCATAAAACATTTTAAGCTGAAGTAGCAATAAATAAGGAGAATGTAAAAAAAGTTTGTGAATGAAAGAGACTGTAATAATAATAAGAATGTACGAGAATAAGATTGTTATATACGAATGTGCAAGAATAAGATTGTGGAGTTAAGTAATAAGTAAATGAGCTAAATTTTACTCAATTAAAACCGTAATTTTGCATACTTAATAATTTGCATAAGCCAGTTTTTAGGAAGGAGGAGGCATTTTTAAAGCGAGAACTTCATGAAGCATAAAATCTCCTTTAAAAATTGCGCAACTCCTTTTATTCCACTGTATAGCTCCTATAGTATTATTCAACACTTTATTGATGCTCTATGTTATATGGGAGTTAATGGGGATTTATTGAATAACCAACAACTGTCCGCACACAATTTTTTCAACAGCCGTCATTAAAGAATAAATGGAATAATCCTACTGAATACAAATTAATTTCATTTTTTAATAGACAAGAGCTGGGCTTCAGGAAAATCATCTTGGCTCATCAGAAATTGGTTATTAATAAGAAAAGGGAGGAAAAACTGCTAATAGGAAGGGAAGTTTTAAAGAGTGAGCAGCATTAAAATGGGAGAAGAAGGACTGAGGATGAAAAAGAGTATTGTTGTTGTTGGATTATAACATAGAGAATATATTGGGTTAACTGACATGGGATTGTATTATAGCTACAGGCTATAGCAAACGGATTTGCTGGTGACGTCTGTAGCCATCAGTAGGAAGAAAAAGATTTTGGAGGTGACAAATACATGTGCGTAAGTCTTTTGCTGATAATTATAAGCTTGGGATTTTTGATGTTGGCAGAAAAACTTTAATATTATGACAACATCAGAGGCTTCGCTTTGATTGAAATGACATTGTGCTCAAATATTTTTACCTATAATGGCTCTGACTAAATATTTTTTCCTTCCATGTACAACTTTTTCATATATCTATCAAATGTGTACAAAATTATTATTATTAACTTGACTCAAAAGTGCTCAGCCTGTAATAATCATACAGCGAAAGAAATAAAATATTCGCCAGGAGCTAAACACTTAAAATGGTATTTATAAGTGTCTAAAAGTGTGCTATACTAATTCTATATAGAATTAGTATAGCACACTTGTAAATACAAGTATGCTTTCCTGAATCTGCAAATGTTTGTTATATCTGTACTCCATAATTTGATACTGAATCCAAAAACTTAATAAGTATTGAGTATAGTACAAAAGTATTGGCCAGCTCTCCAGAAATGCCTGAGATGAGGGCTCGCTCGTGTTTTTGCATGGAGAGAGAGAATAGAATTGATTAGTCATGAGATGAATATGATGAAGAAGCTGGGCAAGGAAGAAAGAGAAGGAGAAAATAAATTACATGCTTTAAACGCTTAATAACAACGGAGGCCTATACGAGGATGATGATGATGATGAGCCTCAGAAATAATATTTGGATATATTAGTTAAATAATCCCTTAATTTGCCTTATGTTTATGTATATACGTAGATATAACGTCGAGTATATAAGACAGCCTTGTGAAGGTTGTTACAACAGCAGCAGTAGAGGAACGACGAGCAAAAAACTTGTGACACTCATCATCTTCATACATATGGTTTGTGTTCGCATGCATGAAGTACACAAGGTGTTCGTATATGCATGAAAGTCAAACTCTTTATGTATGAACTCAACATTGTGTTCTTATGTATGATTCAACATATCATGCTCTCTTATGTATGCTAGGACTTGGTATTGTTATGCGTGATACAACATTTGTGTACACACATGCATGCAACAAACAAGGTGTTCATGCGTATGCATATCACAAACAAGGCATATCCATAATGCATACATAATAAATAGTATACCATGGATGTTCGTGTATATGCCCAACCATAAATCATTAAGAGTGCAAAGTCATAATACATAGTTAATCTGGGTATCTGATCATATATATATGACTTATTCACTCACTACTGCAAACACCTTCAAAATAAACATGTTGATTGTGTAAATATACATTGAATGTCTTACTGCATTCAGAAGTGATATTGACAACGGTTTGGTATTGCTAGGGATGAATGTGTGAATGAAAATATCCATGATTTCACACTATAATATACGACAAACCAAGACTTGCTGAGACTGGAAATCCTTAATTTACATATGCTTAACCATACTTAATCATGCACAAGGAGTTCAATGCTCAAAATCACAGTTTCACACAATGCTGTTACTGCATTTATACAGTACCAACGCTGTTGTTGCTGTCTGTACAGCTCTATTCTGTTATCTGTATACCTCTATTCTATACAATTGTTATGTTTACCCATCCTTCATTTATGCTTATCATATCTGTATATGCGAGAATGTGACCAGAAACCTTCAAATGGTCGCAAATTATGTTGATTCTGATCTTGGCAACGTATTATAAGTATATATGAAATTATAATCCCTGACTTATTGCCTAACCTCACCACAAAATCTGCCACTTTTGATTCTAACTACGACCGAAGTATTGTAAAACTGTCTAAGCTCTTTAATATTGTAATAGGTTAGAGCTCTGTGTGGAAGATTCAAATTGAATTCGTTATTGTGTTCCACTGCAACAATTTAAATCATAGCTAGACAATCAAGTACGAGATACTTGATGTTGATTAAGCCGTAACTGACACCTACCTAGTAGTTTAAGTATACATATAGTTAAGTATAGTTTAAAAGTATACGTATAGTTAAGTATAGTTTAAGTTTAAGCATACAACGAAACTTATATCAGATTACTAAACCACTCGGAACAAGCATGTGAATACTAAAAGTGCAAGTCCTCCGCAGGTTACGCATTAAGATGACATACTCAATACAGGGCAAGGGAAACTAAATGGATGAGATTATTTAAATCAAAATGGTCAAGTCCCGCTGAGCTTTACCGTAGGAGATTCAGACTCCTTTACTATAAAGGGGAATCAGGATCATTGAAGAATAAAAAGTGTTCACCGTAGGGGATTAAATATATAGGAATTACTCATATGAAGGAAGCCCAATCCTTTTTGTTATCATAAGGAAATAAATTAAATGATAACAATTGTTTGAGTCAGGACTGAAGGAGAAATATTATGACTGATCTAATGCGATTTTATGTCAATCATGAGTGGCAAAAAGTCACGTATAAAATCATGTGGACATTAGGATGGAAAACCCTATTCCTTTTATATAAACAGAAAATACGTGGCCACCAAATGGAACTAAGTTAAATTGTATATATATGGACACCACGGAGGAGGAGAAGAAGAAGGAGAGAGAAAATAAAATAAGTGAAATTTAATCCCAAGATTTAAAGTACAAATCAAATTGCGATTGCGGAAGTTGCATCGTCCAGCTGTGTAATCCTACTATATTTTTGAAGGGGGAATTAATTTTCTACTATTATCTCGCCTGTACTCATCTGAGCTTCATAGCTAATAAGCTGTACAACCGCGCGTTGCTTTATGGTGTGGCTGAATTAAAAATCGATTTCTTCCCTAATGTTTGTTTTCAATCAGAAACATAAGAGATGTTGCGTAATGTAAGTTATTTCTCATTTTCCTCAAAATCCTTTTGAAATAGCAAACACGAGTGCTGTATAATAAGCTTTGCATAATCTTTAGATTTAATAATAAATAATCGCTTGGAAGAACAAAAACGTAAATCCTGGTTTTAAGAACCTAGGACAATAGTAAAATAAGCTACAAAGCTGTATGAAAAAACTGAGTTATCATACATCTGCATCCTGTTTGTTTTCTAATGATTCCGAGGCTTTTTTGAGTATTATTTTTATTATGTAAAGGCTTGAGATACTGTAATTTTCTATGCGTGTAACTTTCAAACGTAAAACGATGTTTGCTCTCAAAAGAGAACATGTGTGCTGTACTGAACATTGATGTGTCTTTCAAGCTCTTTATTATGGAGAGATGCTCGAGTGGGAAAAGTCAGACTATGTGTGCACTTATTCAGGTGCATATATGCACAATAATGTACTGGCAATGCAAGTGCAACGTCGTGGTTATAAAATATATTAATAATAATAATAATGACAGTGATGAAAAGACTAATGACAAAATTTTCTACTCTGCATACTTTCTGTCTTCTCAAGCTATGGCAAGTATCTACGTACATGATTCAGGACTGCACTTTTAGCAAGTGCATCGGCACATATACCGTACACCACAATATATACGTTCTACACACCTCCATTATACAACGGAAAGCGTGACAACGACAAGAAAATATGATCGTGCGACTCTGTTTACTAATTTCCCTGAAATTTCACGCGCTCTCAATTGTTTTTGTGACCACTTCTCAATCTCAAGATACTTATTATTATAATGCTTAAACGAGGAAAATTAAATGAAATTAATAGCTTTGGGTGACGTTTATGTCAAAAATGTTGTCTTTCCTTCGAAGAAACTACTGTATTTACTTCGAAGTCACTACTGTGTTGGAGTATAGCCCTGCTTCCAAGAAACTGATGCTTTGTTTCGAAGAAACTAATAACCCTTTTACAAGGAATTAATAATAATGATTTGAATTAATTACTAATGTAAGTATTCTTTCCATCGAAACTACGAATAATGCTTTCTAATAATGCTTTCTATAAGATGACTTAATGGTTTGTGTGCAATTTCCTAAAAACTTAACTAAAATATTTAAAATCGTTTCTATCCTTAGGCTAAGTTTTCGAATTTTTTTGTGCTACTACTATATGTTCAAATAAACTTACGTCTGGGCCGAGTCCTTCGGCATCGATCTGTTCCTGAGTCAATCTTGGTGGTTGGGTAGCCCGGGTGGTTGGTGGGGCTCCGGTGGCGGGAGGAAGGTAAGTTCCGCGTGGTGGTTCAGGTTTTTGGTAGTTGTATCCTGGGCCTTGGGCAAGTACGGTGGCAGCCATGAGAAGCATGGCGGGTAAAGCCTAAGCATGGGAACAAAGATAAATTCAATTTAGGTATTTCCAAGGTAAGTGTTTTAAGGGTGAAAATCTTGGAGTTGCATTTTTTTAAAGGAAAAACTAGTTGAGTTTTTTGCGGTCTGTATAGTGTTACTTTTAGGGATTTATCATCCACTCAATTCATGGAAACCTCCTTATAGGTATTGTTTCTACGTAATCAGGTAATTGATACCTACATGTATTTGAATAATAAATGGTAAAGCATCTAATAAAAGTGTTGTTTGTGGATTTAGTAGGCGAGTAAAGAGGTCCATTAAAGAGTATGTTCGGGGAAGAGAGATAGGTGCAGGAACTTGAATAATAGTTATAATCGTTATGTACACTCGAATATTAGGAAGGTAAAACAAAAACTTTTAGGTGAGTAAGTTACAGGAATATTCTGGAGAAGATTATGAAAGTTAAAATGGAAATTTAAGTAATATGTATGTATGGATCAGTATAAGGATTCAGATAATGGCTAATCTCCATCTCTATGAAGTAATTTCTTATAGCATAATACTGTGAGGATGAAAAATGGGAGAGGGAAAAAAGTGGAAATTCTTTGCAGGTTATTGGTTGTCTGCTCATCTTCAAACTTGATTTGAAGACCAAGGAAAAATTCTGAAAAACTGCACGTTTCCTTATACAGGTATCTACCCATTAACTATATAACTCGTATGTAGAGAGGATGTTCAGCCTGCTAGTTTGTATTCCTATGAAATGTAAAAGGCTGCAATGGTATATCCAACTGAATTACTGGGCTCCCAATGAAAACGAGAGTATTTCTCAAGGTTGAGTGCCTCGTAAATTACAATCAGTTTTTTTGCTACTTTAATTTCTACTCTTCTCCCATATACTTTATTCAAATTAGAACAATTATTTACGCCATAATAATTAATTAAACCCATATCTCTGTGTTTTTCCCTATTCTACCTTACTAAATCGGCACGTCTTCTTTCAGTTTTAATCTGTACAGGAGGTAATTACGTTTTTCAACTGAACATTGTAAATGTCGCTCTTTAAAAGATTAGCAAAATGCAGGTTTTTAACCCGTGGGAGGGAAATGCGACGAAATACTCAATAATATAATACTCAATAATAAAATGACAACAAAATAAAAACGAGAAATTAAATACTCGAACTAGATCAAAAAACTAAAGAGCAAATTACAAAATGACAATAAAAACGTAGTTAAATAAGTTTAAAAAACAATTAAAATCATTTAAAAAATATTCGAAAATTATTTTGATACTGAAGAAGTCCTAATTAAATACAATAAAATATGCTCTCGAAATAATTCTCAACTAATAATCTGGTCAAAGTACCAACTCAGCCAAATAAAAATTCCACTTTTGGACAACTTTTTTAGAAAGAATGTGTAGAAATAAATGGTAAATAAAAAAATCCGAAGAGGGTACAAAGTCCTGAAGGAATATAGAAACGGAAAGTGTATGACTTCACAGTGTATATAACGTAAGTCTAAAATGTATGTGTAACGGGATCACTGCACAGTTTTCTGACGTCAAATACTATAAAGACAGGTTTAACTTTTTTTTTGTTTACTCCGCTGAATACAAGCCCAGGCTTGAGTATTTAGCCTGGGGGTAGAATCTCTCCAGTGTGTTTTAGGTTTTTGCACGGCCTGACAATGTTTATGTCTCGTGTGTTATATAAGTGGTAATTAGCTGTAAACGGTAAACGGGAGTCTGCACTACTCTCGAGTATTATGTTGGTATGTGATAAAGCGAAATATATCTGAATACAGTAAAATAATACCCGGGAACCAAAAATGGCTCCCGGGACGAATGACCCCGAAGATTGAGATAACGGACAATTTGAACGTATTTTCGTGTGTGAGTTGTATATTTACAAGGTAATGTTGTCTATAAAAAGAACTTGAAAACTTGCCTTGAAGTACCCCATGTTGAATATGATTTTTGGAGGGTTTCAAAAAAATGGAGTAAGAATTTGAAACGGGAGATGTGAAGGATGATTCACAGAAATAAAATAAAATGCTGTGTTTGACTGCAAAATGTCGACTGATTATCAAGTGGTCATTGTGGATCTTTTATAGCGGCTGGTAAAATTTGAGAGATGAGTATGTAGGTAGTGGTGCTGGGTCGGAGGAAACGATTCCAAGGCATTGGTTACCCTTACCTGTACATAAGGTAGCCGCCGACACCATCATATATGATAATCGTCATTATTATGTGACACAGATGGTAAAGAATAGGAAAAAAGGGGTTCACACGCTTCTTCGTCCAATGCAATCATCCACACTATCCTTATACATACATACTAATTCTTACGTTATGGCTCATATATAAGTATATATATATGTCTCCATGTACTTTATTTACGCATTCGTTTTCATTTCTCATAACAGTGTTAGTATACCGTGAGTATTATTAAAAAGGAGACACACAGAGGAATAGAAGGTAAGAGTATATAAGTACTCTTACGTATTTGAAACCGTTCCATCCAAGTGAACCCTCTGCTGAGTGTGTGGAATTACCCCTAATTTACGAGATACCTTAGAAGAATCCTCTTGTTTTTCACTGCCTCCACATGCATAAGGCTTTTGTACAGTATGAATTCGCAAAGATCTGCAATATAGGGGAACATCTCCCTTCATCTTTTGTCCATCGCTCCACCATCACCATCATCAGCGTCATCATCAAGTACAATACATTATTATATCAATATATGCTGCATAACACTGTACATTTGCTGTTCATTTATGATGCACATGCTTTTTCCATATACAATAGACTCATATATAAATGAGTAAATCAACGACGACGGAAAGAACGTCCAATGCAAAAACACCTATGTAGGTATATAGGAACATCCCAAGTATTACCTACTTACCCATAGACATATATATGAAATAATGCCTTCCCGAAACGTTTGCTGACGCTATAGTATAGTACTCACTATCTTGTATCATGCTGACTGACCGTACTTGTGTCATGTACTGAAACTAAAATAGTTGTATATGTTTAATATACATTCAAGCTATATAAGTTGCATAGTTTAAATGTGCTGAAACTATAATGAGTACATATTCCATATACTGACACAGTATCCTACGTACTTTAATTTACTTCGTGAGTACATACGGCAAGACTCCCATTGATATTCACCTTTTAATAACAATAATGTTGTCATAAGCAAAAGAATAATTACCTGATTCCGTAAGTTCTGTAGTTGTGTCAGTAGTGAGGTGCATATGGTATACATACATACATACCTATAGTACAGTAAAAAACAACTGTATTAAAATAATATTAGTTATAATTTTTTGGCTTAAGAATCTTGGTCGCATATTACTATTATTATTATTACTTTTATGACCACTGCCCCTGCTTTTACCTTTACTATTGAAGAGTACCTCTGACTGCCTCACTCAATCAAACATGAAACGTTGGCGTATTCATTAAAAACTACTATATGTTTACTAGCACACACAGTCGCATCTTCGGGAACTACAATAGTATACAGAGTATAAACTACTAGAAGTCTTTTCCCAGTTGAAGCTACTATGCATTTCTGAATGAATTATTATAGTCATTAAAAATTATAACGTTGGGTGTATGCAAGTGTGAATACTTAATGAAGAGCTGGAAGAATATTGTAGATAGAAGATAGAGCGGTAGAGAGTTAATACTATGTCACTCGCTAATATTTTAGCATATAGGAGCGATGCTAAATATAGGGTTGTTTAAGAAACATGCGTCGACAATAATACTGATAAACTGAAGGCTTTTAAGAATACTGTTAGTCTTTGCATAATATACAGTAATAGGCTACGGAACTTCAGAGTATGTAAGTTACAGTGAGGAATAGTATAATATTGTTAAACTATATAGGTAATTTGCAATGTAGTTATGGTTGGGTGGATGAAACTTTGGATGCTAAACAGTTTGTCGGTGGGAAGCCTTATGGATGAGTTTGCATTGCATGTACACCGTTCATGAATATCTGGATGGATTGCCGATGGTGGTATTAATTCTAGGATTATATAAGCTTATGCAAAGATCCCGTATAATGAGTCGCCGGTGATGTATAAGCTGTTGTTTAGCTTATGAGTCCACTACTACTATGGAGGGAACGTGTGTTGGTGGCGTTGGTGCATAATTGTTGTACAGATACTTGCATGCAATAAGTATATATGCATGTGCTTCAATGTGACATAGAGTATAGAAAATATTATACTGTAAGTATACACCACCAACAACAACAACAATGGTCAACATAAGTCCTATTAGACGACCACGCTTTTGCACAAATCCTCTGTACATAACTCGTCATATATACACCTAAAATATAAAGTCATGAGTTGTTCTCCCTCTCCATGCAGTAGTGAAAAGAAACTGAAAGCAGATGAATGTTTGCCTATAATCGTTAAGCAATTAGACGTCATGTAAGTACACACAAGTGATGTAATCCTATTTTTTTTTCTCTCTCTCCCTCTCTTTCAATCCCTGCATATACACACATATACACTTCACATAACTTCTTCTTTTTCATCTTCTTGACACACATCCGCCACTCCGGCTCCACTCTTCCATTGCAATCTCAATCAGGGCCACATCTTCTGCAAACTATCCTAACTTCATCAACCTTGCATCATTACTCACACATACTTCAGGAAGACGAAAGGAAAAACTGATACATCGAGTCAAACTCGGGAAAACGTTATTTCAATAAATCTGGATTTCTTCCAAACTTGACAAATACTTTAAAAATGTGTGAAATCACACTTTCATTTTTTTTCTCGTTATGTACAAACACACACATAGTGTGTATAGTATTGCTGACTGATCACACTTTACTCACCTATGAGCTCTGCTGTGTAGAAACTGCGTGCACGACGTACGGTATGTATACGCAAGGCAAAGTTGATCTTGCTGAACCTCTCCATATGCACATGTAATGTTATTCCCTCTCATGTCTCGTGTGCGTAATCAAAGTCCTCGTCATCGTTTTGGTAATTGTCCTTGTCCCTTATTACGGTTAGCTGCCTTCTTCCTGGTACTTCATGGCTCTCATACACTATGTCCAGCTCATGCATGCAAATTCGATCAATGTTTGGTGGAAATCCAGATCAATGAATAACATTTTTTTTATATGTTTTTGAGTTAAATATTGATCATGTTTTCATTGGAACGTCCACTATATGTAAATCAATTATTCTTATGCAAATCACAGTTCTAGCATAATGATACATTTTATCTTCTGCATAAAATATAAAACTTTATATCTTCAATGCATGTTGAAATCAAGTTAGCGTAAGGTTAGCTCAATATGATTTCAACCTTTGCAGTATCATCCATGTTTTAATTGACGTGCAAGTGGAAACCCAAGTGATAACAAGTTTTTCTCGCTGCTAACAATTAGTATTTTAACCATTTTCTTAATCTCAATAATTAGATTTTGCTGTGAATTTACTTACTTGCTTGGTTAATGAGTGCTCCTCAATTTGCATTCTGAACAAGACATCTCCCTTATTATTTGACCATGTCAATTGAAAAACATACGCACCGTTTTTAAAACTTTGCGATTTAACCATGAAAATGAAAACACACTTGTCAACTTGAGATACTCATATAGGTATTCAAGCTATGTATGATAAGACACGGCGCCATCAAGAAAGGACAATATGCAGTGTATGCTTCCTCCGTAATAAGTTCCCAGCATGATCCAATAAATGCCAAAAGCAAGGAAAAAATCCTTCGCCATTAGTAATCTGGACTAAACTGTACAGCATGTATTTTGTATGTATGTATAATAAACATGTTTTAGTATATTAAACATTTTTGGACGAACAAAGACACATCTTAATTATCTTCATAATGAGAACATCCAGCTTTTTGTTGCTCTCCAGCCATTACCGTAAATAGCACCTTGGTTTTGACTTGGTTGTCCATGTGATTAAATACGTAGTCTGTATATATATATACTTACAAAATGCATTTCGAAATTATTAAAAAAACAGAAGGATCCCTGAAAAGAAATTTTCTAATAAATCCTGACCTCCAAACCAGCAAGTTTTTCTCTGCTATCCAATCTTCCTCACTGTTGCTCCCTTGTTACTGAATCGTCGTCTTGTCTTTTGGTCCATAATAATACAAAAAATTACTCAACAAGTTGGTACAGTAGGCACGGCAGGGTGCAAATAATAATTGTTGCGGTGCAACTGCAAGCAATCGTTGTTACAATATACTAATATAATACGTGAAGAGCATCTTGAAAGGTGAGATGAGAGAGAAGGCGGTACATGGTGTGTTTACGAGTTGACTGCAGTATAGCGCGGGGCAACATAACATACATATATAGTACATGAAACAACAATACCAACGTTATAACACACGGACGGATAGGATACACTGTATACAAAAGATGAGCAATATAGTAAAAATTGACAATAAATAAAGAAAATTAGGACCATTTTATTTATTTATTATGATGAGAGCCTTGCGGGCATCTCCAACTGCGCCATTGACCCATAAAATCTATATGCTATCTATATTAAAAGTGTAAAACCATAAATATGATTTTCAGTGCAATAATCCAGATAATTTGACATGAGCAAGGAGAAGGTAAACAACGACTGTGCTGTAAATTAAGTTCCTGCCAAATACCCTTCTCAATCTAGTAGTTCTCATTCCCATTATGACGGGAGGTCCCGCACTGCTCGACATGTCAATGTATGACAAATGAGATGATGAAATACAATGAGGATTTTGTAATATATGTATAGTTAGATTCAATTTAGATTCAAAGTGGAGCTATGCTGATGGGTTTTTCATATGTAAATCGTATGTAGTTTTGTCCATAAAAATCTATTCTGCTGTCTCCATAATAATCTTTGAGACTCTCTCCACATAGCGATCCCCTCTGCTCTCTCCATATAACAATCTTTACTGCTCTCTCCATAGCAAATCTTTAAGAGTTTAAGCTACCCCGTCCATATTATCAACTATACACGCCGCTCCATCCATAATAATCTGCTACTTTATCAGCTTATTATGGAAGAACTGATGTAGCAATTATTGTATATTGGCAAGTAATCACAACTAAATGGTAATGAGCTGGTAATATTATTAGGAAGATCGGAGAAGATGAAATAAACG